>QZGG01000367.1:0-155878 GCA_006409495.1 Sedum album
TCTTGTTTAGATCCGTTGGAATATATTCCATTTCATCTTATTGTAATGTATCCGTTGGAATGTTGCTTTTTTTTTTCTTCTTGTTTAGATCCGTTGGAATATATTCCATTTATTATCTATAAAACGTGTTGTTTCATTCACAAAGAATCATCTCATAACTCATTTTCACATTTCTCACTCTTCATCAAAGTTTAGAATATGGATTACAACTCTACAGAGGTCGAAGAAGTCATTGAAGATTTGTTACTCGACAATTCAATGGATGAACGTCGACTACAACTCTTTAATCAAATTTATGGAGAAGGTTCAACATCTACGCCACGAAGAACAATACGCAGAGATCGTGAAGCAGCCCCATGATCGTTTAGTGAGGGATTATTTTTCAGAAAATCCAGTTTATCCTCTTGAGACATTCCGAAGAAGGTATCGAATGGGAAGACATATTTTTCTTCGTATTGTAAATGCTCTTTCAGATTTGGATCCATATTTTCAGCAAAGGGTTGATGCATTGGGAAGAAAAGGCCTATCTCCTTTACAGAAATGTACTGCAGCCATGCGAATGTTGGCGTATGGAGTATCTGCTGATGCAGTTGATGATTATGTACGCATTGGTGAGTCTACCGCAATTGAATGCTTAAAAAAAGTTTGTCACTAATGTTATTTTGATATTTGAGAGTGAGTATTTGAGAAAGCCAAACTCAAATGATGTACAACGTCTGCTAAAGATGGGAGAGGATCGCGGATTTCCTGGTATGATGGGAAGTATTGATTGTATGCATTGGCAGTGGAAAAATTGTCCTAAAGCATGGAAAGGAATGTTTATGAGTGGCCACAAAGGAGTTCCTACAATTTTGCTCGAAGCAGTTGCCTCCTCAGACCTATGGATTTGGCATGCATTTTTTGAAGTTGCTGGTTCGAACAACGATATAAATGTGCTCGATCGGTCGCCGGTATTTGATGAAGTGCTACAAGGTCGCGCTCCTGAAGTAAACTACACTGTTAATGGTAACGAGTATAATATGGGATATTATTTAACAGATGGAATTTATCCAGAATGGGCAACATTCGTCAAAACAATTCCACGTCCTCAGGGTGATAAAAGAAGATTATTTGCAAAATATCAAGAAGGTCAGCGGAAAGATGTCGAACGAGCATTTGGAGTGCTACAGTCACGATTCACAATTATACGAGGTCCAGCACGATTTTGGGACAAGGAAGATCTCGCTAAAATCATGAGAGCATGTATCATATTACACAATATGATTGTTGAAGATGAGAGAGACACATATGCCACTCCTTTCGGTCCCCTGCCAACTTACGATGATGCAACAAATGGTTTATCACAATCGAATCTAGAGGAAGAACCGTTCGTCCCTTATGAAACGTATATTCAGAATAATGTTCGACTTCGTGATAGACAAAAGCATCGCCAACTACAAGCTGACTTGATTGAGCATATCTCACAATTTCATAATAATTCTCAGTTTATTTAATATGTAATGCTTTGAATTTTAAAATTTTCATATTCTTGTAATGTGGTTTTTTCCTTATTTCAATTTGAATTTAAATTTTCTTACTTATTTATTTTTATATTTTATTGTAAAATTATTAATTATATTAAATAAGTGGGACCTATTAAATGGTGGACTTGGGCTTTGCATTGAAGCAACTTGGACAACTTTTAATACAAATCCACATTTACTCATGTGGTATATTAATGGGTCCCAAAATAGTTGGACTTGGGCTCATGCATTGGAGATGGTCTTATGTGACTTAGTTTGGTAAGTCACAATTAAATTAGTCGCATAAGTTCTATTAAGTGACTCGCCTTGGGCAGTCGCTACAGCGTAGTCGCATAAGATAATACATGTGACTAACTAATTAGGTTAGTCATATAAGGTATCTTACGTGACTAAATATAACGTGACTACTTCAAAATTTGTCCCTTAAGCCATTTTCGGGCGTAGTGTCTTTTCCCATCACATCATCCTTTGAATTTTTTGTTGGATTAACATGTAATTTTGTGTAAGGAGTCTATTCTTTTTCTGAACATGATCTTTCTTTTTCCATAACGGTTCCAGGCTTAGCCTCCAGATAGCAGCATATGGAACAACGCCCCACACTTTATCATCTTCGCCTCTTTTTTGCGCGAGTCAAGATGGGGTCACCACCTCTTTTTCCGGTTACTTAAGACTAGAGAGATAAGACAGGTATTTTCCCATCTCTCCTGGCGTTGGGTAGATTTAATTTCTTGTGGCGGAGCAACTACATGAATCCAAAATTGTGAAGTGTCAACGTTCCCGATTCGGTGTAACCATACGACTTAACATTTGAATTCAAAATGCCATTGTAGGCACTTAAAATTTATTAAAGTGCTGAAAAATGAAAGAAAATATTTGTTTTAAATTAATATTAAATTTTAATTTACTTTAATTATTTCGGACCTGTCCGATAAAGTAAACGGGTCGTTGGGCCATAGGGCCGGAAACTGAGCCCACAAAAGGAGCCTAGCCTAGTACGGACTTCTTCCTATAAATAGAAAGCTTTTCGGGACTCAGAAAATTTGAAGAGGAGAGCTCTCTGAGGAAACCCTAGCTCCACACAAAAGGCGAGTGCAGAAAACGGACAAGTCTCGAAGAATCTTCAACGCGGAAGCGAGATCAAGTCAATGCGACCCTCGCTAATGCAACAAACAAGAAGCTTACGCAGTCAACAAGTGCATACAACTCACCGCCTGCTAAAGTAAAGCAAAGCATCTCAGCACGCGCAGCCAACAAGTGCACAAACGCATCGTCTGCCGAAGCAAAGCAACTCAGCACGCGCAGTCAACAAGTGGACACAACGCACCGCTTGCCAAAGCTACCAAACCATCTTAGCTAGTGCAATCAACAAGTGCACACAACGCACCGCTTGCCAAAGCTACCAAACCATCTCAACTTACGCAGTCAACAAGTGCATACAATGCACCGCCTTCTAAAGCTACATAAAAAAGTCTCCAATGCTAAAACAAGATTAATTCAACGCGACCCTTGCTCACGCAACAAATAAGAAATGTACGCGTGTCACGCAACAAGATTAATTTATCTGTGACGTTTAGTTTTTAGGGGTATCCTAATCACAAGTCAAACACAATTTATATTTCTAGGGGTGACCTAGAGTCGAACCCAAGGGAAGCTATACACTAGTCAACTAGGATGCATTACTTAAGTGATCTAAAAGGATTTGGGGGAGTTTGGTTTTAAAGTTTAGTTTGTTCTATCAAACTACGCTAGATGATTTAGATAACAATTAACAAAATGATTTAGGGATTCAATCCTCCTTAGGCTAGGCAAATTTCCATGCAAACAATGTTAAGAATTGTTATGAATAAACTTAGTTAATTCCCCTAGGTTATCCTACACCCCTTAACCAATTTCAACCGTCGTTCCATCATTGGTTAGGGACTAGGCAAGTGACACGGTTCTCAAACCATCGTTCTATTGAACCGTGTATCTCCTATCCCCATAATCTCAACCCATCGGTCTATTGATCGGTAACATAGGAGTTTTCAAAATAAAACCCATCTACATAATCATACATCATCATCATGCATGTAAGATCACATAGAAATTCATGACATGGATAGTGAACATCACAACATCAATCATCATTGAATGAAACAATGTCACATTAGATAAGATAGTGGACTAGGCATTTCATCAAACACTTAGAGCACATCAAAATAAGTAAATATCCATTTCATGAGGGAATCAACTAATACTTCATTCAATATGTAAAAATAGTTGTTTACATAGTAGAACCTAGCCTAAGGGATCATGAGATCCCCAAACCTAGCACTACTCACACTTCATACTAAAAATGAAAGCAACAACAATAAAAATGTTTGAAAACATGAAATAAATTGCAAACTAGAGTTGTGTAGGAGATGTGGATGCTTGATCTTCACTCCCAAGTCTTCAATCCTTTCAAGTAGCACTTGATCTTCACAAATCGAATTTTTGGGTTTTTAGGTCGAGTTCCCGAAGTCAAGCCACTCATCTCGAAATGGTCAAACAGTTTATATAGCTCAAGGTCCTCTCCCTAGCAAAAATGCACTCGGCCGAGCAAGATATTTGTGGGAGACCCTGCTCGGCCGAGCAGATATTCCTCTGGCCGAGCAAGACATATGTGGAGCAGTCTGAGTCCTCGTTCGTCAACTTCTGCTCGGCAGGGTTGATTTTTGTCAGCCCGAGCAGAATTCTGCTCGGCCCGACCAAAATTCTCTGAGCATCCTTGTATCAATCCTTGCTGACTCCTGGGCCGAGCAGAAAAGTCCTTGGCCGAGCAGATCTTTTCTGGTGTGATCCCCTGCTCTGGTCGGCCGAGCATATATTCCTTGGGCCGAGCAGAATTTCTCTGCAGCATCTGATGAGAGTTTACACTGCTGGTCGGCCGAGCAACTTTGCTTGAGTGACTCTGCTCGGCCGAGGTGATCACTGCTCTGCTCGGTCGGCTTCTTGCACTTGCTCGGGAGAGTAGAATCTCTTCTTGGGTACTTGACTTGTATTTTCATCCATTTTGCTCCATTTTGTGCTTTATACTCTTTTTAATAAGGTTTGAATAAAATCTACATTAAACACACAAAAGAGTATCAAATTCTTCACAAAATAATCGAAAACTAGCAAGAGTTAAGCATAGGAAGTGTACAAATACTCGTGTATTTGCACACTTATCAAACACCCCACACTTAATTCTTGTTCGTCCCGAACAAGTTAGCATGAATAGTGCAAATGGTGCGTGATTGAACTCATAAAGATTTCAAAGATCAATCAACGTATATGAGAGTGAAAATCAAGCACCAAGTGAAAGTTAACAAACTAAGAAATGAAATGCAAGCTATAAACTACTCCTAACTCATTTTCGTAGGAATCACGGATGCATTTAGCGTATGCATCAAGCCTTTAAACCTCTAGGCTGCCCTAGAGGACGAGTTATAGTCTCGTGAGAGTTTTCAGAAAAGGAATACTCACAAATCCCGTTCATAATCATCCATTTTAGCATAAAGAACCGTAATGCGATTGCTAAACAAGCCGTAAGTCAAGTTAGGGTTAAAAAGATATGAAAATGCACTCCCTACTCATATCACACAAGATATCAAGAATAATGTCAAACCCTTATAGAGCAAACACTCATAGATCCAACCCTTATAATAGCTATCATCAAAATCCTATTCTGCTCTACTCTCATGCACAATTCACAAAGAAGATTTAGCACGCATAAATTTATCAAATCAATCACCTATGCTTGCAAGGGCAAGTCCATAAGCTCATGATCTAAAGCTCATTCTCAAGCATTAGACTACACGCCATAACCCGTAAGAGAAGAGGAGCTTTGACAACAACGGATATGAATCACACAAAGAAATCTCAACTAGCTCACGCAATAAATGCAAGGGTCTTCCCTTAGACAATTCAAGCAATTTAACACAAAGCTCCATTCACAAACATGCTCACGATATGCTTGCAAGACACAAAGACAAGGATCAAGGAGGGGATTTTATTGTATTTTCTCTTATTTCTAACATACAAGCTTTTTCTATTTTTTTCGTTGCCATGTAAGTACTTTCGAGGGGGAAATTACCTTCCTAACCCCCGACACTTACAATAGCTTTTCTTTGATTTTCTTCTCTCTTTTTTTATATATTTTTTCTTTTTCTTTTTGAGACAACTAATGATGCATAACCCCACACTTAAAACTTGACAATGAGTCTAACTTGCGATCAATGGACATGCAAGCAAAGGAGACTACCGTGCAAACATTTTTTATCGGTCTAAGGTCACCTAAGAGCAAGCAAGACATTCTATGCATTTTTCATATTTAAAATTTTTTTGTAAATGCTCACTAATTTCAACTTTTGTAAAATATGCATAGAGAGAGCGTACTAAAGTCAATTGATTCAAGCTAGAATAGGGGTCATTTCATACAAATGATGCATCATTTAGGGAATCCAATCATCAAGAAACATTGTGATCAATTTTTGGGTATGTACACTTCACAATCGGTCATGCTCATTAAATGTATGACTTAGTTTAGCAACCATGTTATCATGTTATCATCAAAAATGTAGGATGAAAGTGATTTGTCAAGTAAATGTCTATGCTCAAATGTGATTCAATGATTGATGAAATGAAGCATTAAAAGTATGAATGCATGCATACTACCCACCCCACACTTAAAAATTTGCTTAGTCCCTAAGCAATCGAGTAAAAGCATAAGAGAAAGATCAAGAAACTTCTCTCGTGTGAAGGAAGACTAGTATGCATCCATGCTTGCTCCAAGTGCTCCTCTTGTCATGCATGCTTGGTTGTGGCACAACACTAAAACTCACAAAGATATTAATAGAGTGAAATAAAGGTGAGTTAATTAGACAATCATTAAACCAAGCCAAACCAAGCATATATAATGAGGTATGAAGTTATCCAACTTATAAAGTATTCAAGATGACAATAAACATCAAGTTTGAATAACCTCAAAGTAAACACACCAAAGAGTAGCAAGCTCCACTCAACACATAATTAATAAGAAAACACTAGCAAGAGTGACGCAAGCAAGCAAGTTATTTAGCATGGTGTGCTTCTCCTCGGGAAGAGGTGTATTGCTCGGCCAAGCAATCAACTCGGTCGAGCAGAATTTTGTGCTTCTATGTAGCTCGGCCGAGCACCTTAAGTTTACCTCCTTTGATCCTCTTTGTGCTCGGTCGATCACTATGCTACTCGGACCGAGCAGAATTTTCTGATCCAAAGTTGCATTTTTCCAAATTGTCTAAGTGTTGAAAGTTGCTCGGTAGAGGAAGTTATCTGCTCGGCCTGGCCAAAAATCACTGATCTTTTTGGTATCGACTTTGGTACCTTGCTCGGGCAGGGGAATAAGATGCTCGGCAGAGGAGATTTCCATACTTAGGAAATTTTCACCATGGTTTACTAAGGAAATCTACTCGGGCGACTTAAAAATTGCTCTGCCCCATTAAAATCCACTGAAAGTTTTGGTATCAAAATTTGATATTCTGCTCGGCCGACTGAAATTTACTCGGGAGAGCAGATTTTTGGGCTTAGCTTATTTTCGTGCTCAGGAAATCCGCTCGGCCGACTGAATGTACTGCTCGGCCAGAGCAATTTTATCTGCTCTTCCTTGTATTGAAATGATTAGTATGCTCGGCCAAGAAGTGGCTTGCTCGGCCTAGGAGGATTTCGGAAATAGGGAACTTATGCCTCAATGTGGAATTTCATGGAAAACTTAAGTCCTAGGCACATCTAAAAAATTCTATCCCCTAGGCAAGAAATCACCCCACACTTAACTCAAATCATATTCACAAGAAGTCATGTAAGCTAAGTGATACTCCAATCAAGCAAACAATCACAATCTATAACCACCTATTGCAAGCACAATCATTCATTCAAGTCATCAATCATTCAAGCAATTAAAGGATAGGGGCATGACACTTACTAGCCTAGTTTAACGTCTTGGCTAAGACGTAGCTGGATCTCCTACTCAATGATGCACTTGAGAGATTCTAATCCATTCTTCTCAAGTGATTTGCATTCTTTTCTCAAGTGGCATCATTGAGCTTGAATTTGTCAAGCTCCATCCCTTCTTTTGTACCAAGGTAAGCCTTGATTCGGTGCCCATTTACCTTGAAGGTGACACCCTCATTGTTCAATAGTTCTACGTGGCCATCATCAAAGACTTTCACAACTTCAAACGGTCCCGACCACCTAGATTTTAGCTTGCCCGGAAAGAGTCTAAGCCTTGAATTGAATAGAAGCACATAATCTCCCTTCTTGAAGCTCTTCCTAGTGATCCTCTTGTCATGCCACCTTTTAGCTCTTTCCTTATAGATTTTAGAGCTCTCATAGGAATCCAAACGGATTTCCTCAAGCTCATGGAGTTGAAGCTTCCTCTTTTCTCCCGCTTTGTTCAAGTCAAAATTTAGCTTTTTGATTGCCCACATAGCCTTGTATTCCATCTCCACGGGGAGATGGCATGACTTTCCATAGATTAGCCTATATGGAGACATGCCAATAGGAGTCTTGAAAGCGGTCCTATAAGCCCATAAGGCTTCATCTAACTTTGTCGACCAATCCTTTCTTGAACTTCCTACGGTCTTTTCTAGAATGGACTTGATTTCACGGTTTGAGACTTCCACTTGCCCACTAGTTTGGGGATGATAGGGAGTTGCAATCTTGTGGAAGATCCCATATTTATGGAGCATGACCTCTAAATGCTTTTCTTTGAAGTGAGTTCCATTGTCACTTATGACGGTTCTAGGAGTTCCAAACCTAGGAAATATCACCTTCTTGAAAAGCTTTGAAACCACTTTGGCATCGCAAGTAGGGGAGGCTATGGCTTCTACCCATTTTGAAACATAATCAACTGCCACAAGGATGTATTTGTTTTCATACGAGGACGGGAAAGGTCCCATGAAATCGATGCCCCAAACATCGAAAATTTCAATCTCAAGAATGCCCATTTGGGGCATTTCATCCCTCCTAGAAATATTCCCAGTCCTTTGACATGGATCACTGATAGAATGCAGTTGTACGCTATTTTATGTCCTTTACACTGCTTTTATTCTAACATATTATGGTATAAGATTACGCTTTTGGTGTAGTTTTGTATTTCAGGTCTTAAAGAAGAGTTAGAACAAAAACGCATCAAGGAGGCTGAATCTCGAGCAAAAAGATAACAAGGCAACGACAACAGACAAAAGGCCACTGGCGCGCGAGCTACATGGCGCGCGAGTGAAGGTCGCGCAGAAGACAGCAAAACAGTGACGTCAGCAGATAGCGAGATATTCGGGACGATGACGTCATCACGCGCGAGAATATTTCTAAGATCAGTTTTTGGAGATTTAATATTCCTAAGCTGATTTTTAGAGATATAGATGATTTCCTACAGATATCCTTGCCTAAATATTCGTGGAAACCCTAGAAGGCAAGGACTATAAATACAAAGCTTTATGGAAATCTCGAGACACACGCAGAAGAGACCAGACGGCTCAGAGCAGAACTCCGATCCGGCCGTGCGCGCAAGCTGTCACGCGAGACTGCCGACGCTACACTACAGATTTGTCTTGTTATTTAGTTTTATTTAATTATCTTGAGATGTATTCATCAGTATGAGTAGCTAAACTCACTGAACTCGGTTTGGATTTGATCTATGAATAATATGTTTTTGAGGTCTTGTTCTTAATTTACATGATTAAGTTTAGTATTATTATTCCGAACTCAATTGCATGATAATTAGGTTAGACAATTAAGCGAAGCCTTGCACCGCAGACTTAGTTGTAGAATCTTTATCTATAGTTAAACTATCAGAAGTACGTGACTGTGAATGATAGGAGTAACACTAGAATAGGCATTAACTACCTTGACCGGATTCGTTATTGACTAGACTAGATTGATAATAATATCATACGGACCTTGACCGGAATGTATGTGTAGGTTATTAAGCTGTGACAGGACCTTAATTACGTGAACACATGTCATGTATCATTAGTGACCGAGGATAAACATAGAGAAATTCATAGTGAAAATCTGAACCGAGATCATCTCTTGCATAGTTAATTACATCTTTTCACTTGCTGTCTGTTTGTGCGCCAGTGTACTTGCGCACAGTTTCTTTCTTTCTTTAATACTCACGCACAACCCCAATTTTAGTTTGTAGTTGAAAAGAGACTTCCACCGTTCCCTGTGGATTCGACCCCAGCTTGCCAATACTATACTAGTAAGGAGAGTCGGGACAAATTTGCAGCACTCAACGACGTGCTCGTCAAATTTTGGCGCCGTTGCCGGGGAGCGGCTAGAGAAGTTTTCTTTTCCTTTTTTTTTTTTTTTTGTTATTTTCTTTTCTTTTAAATAAAAAATCCAAAAATATTAGTTACGTTTAATTTAGTTGTTGTTTTTGTTTTTGCATGGAAGATTTTGGTGAGAATAGTGTCATCGGCAGACGAGCAGGAACTCCAGACGCACCAGCGCGTAACGCTGACAACATTTTTGCACGCCTGAACCCAGCTGAACTCGAGGCAATCAGAAGAGAAGTACGCAGAGACTTAGAGTTCAGAATGGACGTTGAACTACCCAGAAATGATAATCAGTTGAATGATAACATGGATAGACGCGCGCCACCTCCTGGCGCGCGCGTGCCTGCTCAACCAGTGGCGCGACGCACCATCAAGGAGATGTCTGCTCCTCAAGCTGTGAATCAACCATGGTGCATAGTACTGCCTCCAGATGGACACTTCGAACTGCGGACTCAGCTTGTTCACTACATACCAAAATTCCATGGTATGGCTAGTGAGAATCCAGTAAAACATGTACGAGAATTCGCAGCCATTTGTGAGAATATGAGGAATGGGAATGAGGACCCAGAATTGTTGAAGCTTAGAGCCTTCCCGTTTTCACTATGTGATTCAGCTCGACAATGGTTGATGGGACTAGCGCCGGGTTCAATAAGGACATGGCCCGAATTACAAGAACGATTTCTAGACAAGTTTTATCCCGCGGCCAAAGTGTCACTGCTGCGTCGAGAGTTAGCTGCGCCGAAACAGTTGCATGGGGAATCATTATCAGAGTATTACGAGCGGTTCAGGGAACTTGAAGCGAACTGCTACAATCATGGACTCCCGCAACATGTGTTGATAGAGAACTTCCTCAACGGACTTACTGAGATGGAGCTCAGGTTGTTGAATGCTTGCGCAGGAGGCAACGTGAGGAATATGTACCCGGAGGATGTTTGGAAACTAATAGAGGACACGGCTGATCAAGTAAGATATCAAGTATCTTTGGAAAACAACCGTACTAGATCTCTGCATCAAGTGGATGTCACTGGCGAGATTAAAGAATTAAAGGATATGATGCAGAAGCTAATGTTGAAACAAAGCGTCGAAGCAAGAGCGTGTGAATTCTGTCACGCCACAGACCATCTGACTGACGCATGCCCCTCCCTATTCGAAGAACACGCAGATGTTAATGCAGTAGGAGGATGGAACAATGGACAAGCTAGGCAAGGACAGCCTAGGTTTGGATTGGCAGAGAATGGGTTTAGTTGGAAGAACGACCAGAATTTTCAGAGGCCGCGCGCTGACTGGCGCGCGCAACCTAATGCTCCCACTGCGCGCGCGCCAGTACCTTCCTACAACCCACCGCACCGACGCACTGAAGGACAAACGCAGAATGCTCAACCACCAAAGAAGTCTTAGAAGAAATAGTGGTCAGTTGGCCGAGACAGTACGACGGAATGAAGAACAGAACGATAAGAGGTTTAAACTGATGAGAACCAGCTCACTCAGATTGCCACCACTGTAAATGAACTGAAGGCTAGTGATGGTAATCTGCCCTCTCAGGTCATCCAGAACCCAAAGGGAAGTATCAACATGGTTCAGATGGACGCGCCACCAGAACACATCAGCGCGCCAGTTGATACGCGCGTACTGATGGCGCAGCAGAGGAACAAATACAGAAATAGTTGTTGCACCGGTCTTTTCACGCACCAACCCTGACCCACCAGAGCAGAAGGAAGGTACTATGCTGAATGATTTCCAAGCAAGCTTGAAGATATGCTTAGCTCCAGATTTACCGGAAAAACTTGCTGATCCGGGAACCTTTACTATTCCGTGCTTTATTGGAGAAACCCTGGTTAGCGAGTGTATGTTAGACTTAGGAGCATCGGTTAATTTGCTGCCATATTCACTGTATTCAGCATCGTCAATGGGACCTCTCGAGCCAACGGACATTGCATTGTTACTTGCGGACAACTCACGGACCGAAGCAAAGGGGAAAATAGTAGACGTCTTGACCCATGTCGGCAAACTCAAGTTTCTAGCAGATTTTTACGTAGTTGACATGAACAAGCCGAATACGGAAGCAAGGGAATCAGTGTTGCTGGGCCGACCATTTATGAGGACCGCGCAAGTGTGCATTGATGTCGGGAAAGGTATGGTGACATTACAAGACAAGAAGCACATACTCAGATTAGATGTCATCAATAGAATCAAATTATCGGAGGAACCAGTGGTGAATGATTGGATCAACGAAGCACCGATACCAAGTTATTCTGGGATGATGCGCGCCAGTCAGAAGAATATGCCTTTGGCACGCCAAGACAGTATAAAGAGTAAGCCACCAGATAAGAGGCACAGAGAGCGAAGCCGAGAGCGACAAGATACTTGGGAACAACATAGGAACGCAGATCAGGTGCGCAGGATGATCATGCAGAATAGGGCTACACAACTCAGAAACGCGCAATGCACACAGACTAGCGCAGCATTAAGGCCTAATACGCGAGACTTCGCGTTTTCTATCTCTTTACCCTCCGATCATATTGATTACTCTCATTATTCTGATATTAACCCACTTGAATTTTTGCTATGCAGAAAAGATGATGACGCGGAAGGAGGCAATTATTCAAGTGTGGGGGAGGTAACCCGTGCATTCCTATTGCTTTCTTTATTACTTATGCATAACGTGAGGACACGTTTTTGTTTAAGTGTGGGGGGCAGTAGTATATCTATCTTAGGAGTAGGAATTTTTATTTTTTTCAGGATAAATTTTTCGTTTTTTATTTTAAAACACACCAAACCGAAAGTTGAACTCATCTCAAGAAGTATTTGCGTGCAAGAAACATTGGCGTGCGCAACCTGTGTGCGTACTCGCGCACCTGAGGTAATTTGTGCTTATATGACATATTCTGATTTTTGGTAATTTTTTCGAATTTTGTGTATCTCTTGAGTGGAATAACGAGGGATGTGGAGTTGATAGAAACGTCCTAGAGAAGCAGTCGATCGAATAAAGCTTGAGGATCGGTTGCATGGTTATGAGGATTCGTGGAGGTTGGTACTTCGCGGTCAAAGGAATAAGAGCTAGCTCAGTCACGCAGAAGCCGAAGGCAAAACCCTACCAGCGTGACGAGACGGAAAAACAGACCGTCTTCGTGGAAGTCAGTTGCTCAGGAAGGGGCGCGCGGTTGCAAACGCGTGACCTGACTTGCGCGCGACTAATCAGAAGCGAGAGCGGGGCGTGGTTCCATAGCTGTTATCCGAAGGCCGTGATTGGAAGCCGTTCTAGGGAAAAATAAGGATCCGGACCAGAAAGCAGAGTATTCAATTCAAAGTGAAAGCTTACAAGGCCGAAACGATGAAAAGAAGAAATTGTGCAACAGAGATTATCAATATGTCCGAGAAACAAACAGTAAAGCGTCAAAGACGTAGAGCTCAGAAAACCCTAAGACGCGGATCAATCACGTACCAAAGAAAGCGGATACGAATAACCATGCAATCGCGAATCAAGAAGAATTCGGTGACCGGTGCTTAAGCAGGACTATCTCCCAATCATCCAAATTGATTTGCATTCCACAAGAAAGGTAACACGAGGTTAGAATCAGTTACTTTAATCGGTTTAGTGTTGTAGAGTCACAATTGCGCAGGTTGTGAGAGTGGCGCACATGTGTGGCGCAGTAAGTCCAACATTCACGCGTGCAGTACACAAGAGGTAAGGAAGCCGACTTGTTCAGGGACGAACAAGAGTAAGTGTGGGGGATTTGATAGAATGCAGTTGTACGCTATTTTATGTCCTTTACACTGCTTTTATTCTAACATATTATGGTATAAGATTACGCTTTTGGTGTAGTTTTGTATTTCAGGTCTTAAAGAAGAGTTAGAACAAAAACGCATCAAGGAGGCTGAATCTCGAGCAAAAAGATAACAAGGCAACGACAACAAACAAAAGGCCACTGGCGCGCGAGTGAAGGTCGCGCATAAGACAGCAAAACAGTGACGTCAGCAGATAGCGAGATATTCGGGACGATGACGTCATCACGCGCGAGAATATTTCTAAGATCAGTTTTTGGAGATTTAATATTTCCTAAGCTGATTTTTAGAGATATAGATGATTTCCTACAGATATCCTTGCCTAAATATTCGTGGAACCCTAGAAGGCAAGGACTATAAATACAAAGCTTTATGGAAATCTCGAGAGACACACGCAGAAGAGACCAGACGGCTCAGAGCAGAACTCCGATCCGGCCGTGCGCGCAAGCTGTCACGCTAGGCTGCCGACGCTACACTACAGATTTGTCTTGTTATTTAGTTGTTATTTAATTATATTTGAGATGTATTCATTCAGTATGAGTAGCTAAACTCACTGAACTCGGTTTGGATTTTGATCTATGAATAATATGTTTTGAGGTTTTGTTCTTAATTTACATGATTAAGTTTAGTATTATTATTCCGAACTCAATTGCATGATAATTAGGTTAGACAATTAAGCGAAGCCTTGCACCGCAGACTTAGTTGTAGAATCTTTTATCTATAGTTAAACTATCAGAAGTACGTGACTGTGAATGATAGGAGTAACACTAGAATAGGCATTAACTACCTTGACCGGATTTGTTATTGACTAGACTAGATTGAATAATAATATCATACGGACCTTGACCGGAATGTATGTGTAGGTTAAAAAGCTGTGACAGGACCTTAACTTACGTGAACAGCATGTCATGTATCATTAGTGACCGAGGATAAACATAGAAATTCATAGTGATAAATCTGAACCGAGATCATCTCTTGCATAGTTAAGTACATCTTCTTCACTTACTGTCTGTTTGTGCGCCAGTGGTACTTGCGCAGCAGCTTTCCTTTCTTTCATTTAATACTCACGCACAACCCAATCTTTAGTTTGTAGTTGAAAGGAGACTTCCACCGTTCCCTGTGGATTCGACCCCAGCTTGCCAATACTATACTAGTAAGGAGAGTCGGGACAAATTTGTAGCACTCAACGACGTGCTCGTCAATCACAAGCTTTTACGAATTCATATGCATCCTTGAACAAGCTAGGCCAATAGAATCCACATTGTAGCACTTTAGATGCGGTTTTGGAAGAAGATCCATGGCCACCATAAGGGGAAGAATGGCACCTCTCAAGTATTCTCTCTTGGTCATCCTCGGGGATACACACTCTATAAATCCCATCCACACAAAGCCTATATAGATAGGGGTCATCCCAATAGTAGCGGTTGGAGTCATAGAGGAATTTCTTCCGTTGATTGTAGCTTAGGTCCTCGGGTATAACTCCGCAAGCATGGTAGTTTACTAGGTCTGCATACCATGGGGCTTGGGACGTGTCTAGACTTAGCAAATACTCCCCTACAAATGAATCTTCAATGGGGGCATCTAAGGAGTTCTTGGGTTCATTGGCTCTAATCTAGACAAGTGATCCGCTACTACGTTCTCCACACCCTTCTTATCTTTGATCTCTATATCAAACTCTTGGAGAAGGAGTACCCATCTAATTAGCCTAGGCTTGGCTTCCTTTTTGGACACAAGGTACTTGATAGCCGCATGATCGGTATATACTATTGTTTTTGATCCTACAAGGTATTGCCTGAATTTTTCAAAGGCATACACTATGGCTAACATCTCCTTCTCCGTGGTTGAGTAGTTTTCTTGGGTAGGATCTAAGGCTTTGCTAATGTAGTAGATGACATGAAGCTTCTTCTCCACTCTTTTCCTAACACCGCTCCAATAGCGGTGTCACTAGCATCACACATCATCTCAAAAGGCAAGTTCCAATCCGGTGGTTGGATGATCGGGGCACTAACCAAAGCCATTTTCAGAGTTTCGAAAGCTTTCAAGCAAGATCCATCAAAATTGAACTCTACTTCATTGCATAGGAGGTTAGTGAGGGGTTTGGCTATCTTAGAAAAATCCTTGATAAACCTACGATAAAAACCCGCATGCCCTAGGAAGCTCCTTATTCCTTTCACATCCCGAGGTGGAGGAAGTTTCTCTATCACTTCAATTTTAGCTTTATCAACTTCAATCCCTCTCTTTGACACCCGATGCCCTAGAACAATGCCTTCTCTTACCATAAAATGGCATTTCTCCCAGTTGAGCACAAGATCAACTTCAATGCACCTTGCCAAAACCTTAGCAAGGTTACTCAAGCAATCATCAAAGGAGTATCCATGGACTGAAAAATCATCCATGAATACTTCCATTGACTTTTCTAAAAATTCAAAAAAAATAGCCATCATGCATCTTTGAAAAGTACCCGGCGCATTACACAATCCAAAAGGCATCCTCCTATAAGCAAATGTGCCATAAGGGCATGTGAAAGTTGTTTTCTCTTGATCATCCGGGTGGATTGGGATTTGGAAAAATCCACTATATCCATCTAGGAAACAAAAATACTCGTGTCCCGATAACCTTTCTAGCATTTGATCTATGAAAGGTATCGGGAAGTGATCTTTTTTAGTAGCCTTATTTAGTTTCCTATAGTCCACACACATTCTCCACCCGGTTACCAAACGGGTGGGGATCAATTCATGCTTATCATTTTGAATTACGGTTAAACCTCCCTTTTTAGGTACTACATGAATGGGACTAACCCATTCCGAATCGGGGATAGCATAAATGATCCCCGCTTCCCTAAGTTTTGTTACTTCCTTTAGGACAACCTCGCCTAGCTTAGGATTTAAACGTCTAAGAAATTCACGGCTAGGTTTAGCATTCTCTTCTAACCTAATCCTATGCATGCAAATTTGTGGGCTAATTCCCTTCAAATCATCAATAGAATGTCCAATAGCACCACTATACATTTTCAGCACATGCAACAATTTACAAGTCTCTTCCTCATTCAAAGAAGCTTCAACAATCACCGGAAGTCTCATTGGGTCCTAAGAATTCATACCTTAGATTTGGTGGAAGTTGTTTCAACTCCACACCAAATTCCTTACCTTTCTCCTCCTTGACTTTCCTCTTCAAGTGTTGCCTCTTTGAAGGCATCCTCATCCTCATCAAGTGACATTAATGACGCAAATGACTCACTAGGCTCATCTTGCCTTAACAACTCAAACTCAAAAGCGGTTAAATCATCAAATGAAGAGAACACATCACAAGAATCAAATGCCTCAATCATATGACATCCCATAGAGTTGCTAGGTGAGTTTAACATTTTTCTTAATGAAATTTTATTTCTCACACCCTAGGTTCAACTCTATAGTTCCTTCACCACAATCTATCACGGCTTTCACCGTATTAAGAAAGGCCTTCCTAGGATTATTGGGATCTCATGCTCCTCATCCATTTCCAACACATAAAAGTCTACGGGAACAAGGAATTTCCCGACTCTAATGGGTACATCCTCTAGTATACCCTTAGGTAATCTAGAAGATCTATCCGCTAGGCGTAGACTAATGGATGTAGGAGTAAGATCTCCCATGTCAAGCTTTTTAAACAATGAAAATGGCATTAAAGATATGCTTGCTCCTAGGTCACACAATGCACTAGCTATGTTTATATCACCAATATCAATAGGAATAGAGAAAGAACCATGATCATGAGACTTCCTAAGCATGTTTTGTTGAATAATTGCACTACAATTTGCATCTAAAGCAACATGATCAATTTCATCCATTTCACGCCTATGTGATATAATATCTTTCAAAACTTTGCATAATTAGGCATTTGTGTAATACCTCGGTGAAGGGGATGGTCACTTGGAGCTTCCTTATCATATCTCCAAATCTCTTGAAGTGTGCATCCTCCTTCTTTTTCCTTAGCCTTTGTGGGAAGGGCACTTGAGGAATGTACGGTGGAAGTTCTTGTGTGCCTTCACTTTCTTTGGGAGCTTTAGGCTTGAGCATCTCCATCTTTCTCGGTTATTGGCTCTTCATTGGCTTTTTGAGTGTTAGTGGGAACTTGAGCTTCATCCTCGGTTGGGGTTCCTCTAAGACCTTCCCGCTCTTCAAGGTTATTGCGTTGATAGTTTCGGATGAATTTACGTCCGGTTGGGAAGGTAACTTGCCTTGATACCTTGAGGAGGAGGAGGTTTGTTGTGCCAATTGGTCTCGAGCATCTTATTATGCGCTTGGAGTTGATCGAATTTTTGCTCAAACTTGTGCTCCAACCTTTGTATAAGAGTTGAGTGTCCTTTTGTTGTTGAGCTTGGGTGGCCGCCATTTGAGCCATCAAAGCTACTAGAGGGTCTTCATTGGAGGGGAGGAGGAGGAGTGTCCTCTTGTCTAGGTGCATACCCTTGGTGTTGAGAGCTACTTCCTTGGAATTCTCTTCTTGGATAATTTCCACTCCCTTGTTGATTACTTCTTTGTTGAGGAGGGACATAGCTTGATGGATTCTTAGCTTGGAATGTGCTTTGAGAAGCCCTTTGATCATTTGAGTATGGAGGTTTCCTTTGGTATCCTTGATCTTCATAAAACCGCACTTGTTGGTTAGGATTTCTAGGTTGGTAGTGGGTTGTGGGAGGGGCATAGGCTTTGTCTTGGTTCCGGTTTATGTAGCTAATCTCCTCAATTTCCTCATTCTTGGAGGGACAAGAGTTCTCTTCATGAGATGGACTTGAGCATACTCTACAAACTTGGTGCACTTCCCTCCTTTTGTTCAAGTTCAAATTCCCAATAGATTGAGCAAGTGAGTTCACCGTTTTGGCTAGGGAATTGAAGTCTTCCTTTGTGACACCTTTGTTTGGGTAATACCTCTCCGTCTTCTTGAGGTGATTCCTTTCACCTCCCCATTGATGAGAATTCCTAGCAAGTTTCTCGATGATCTTGAACCCATCCGTGGCCGTTAAATCCATGATTCCACCACCGCTAGCTTGATCCATCAAGTTCCTTCCCTCTTGCTCCATTCCATCATAGAAACTTTGCATCAATTGCCACTTGTTAAACCCATGATGAGGGCAATCTCTTTGTAATTCCTTGAAACGCTCAAATGCCTCATAAAAACTCTCATCATCCATTTGTGCAAATTGATTGATCTTATCCCGAATCTTCTTAGTCTTGGCGGGAGGGAAATATTGCATTAGGAAGCTTGGGCAAGCTCATCCCATGTCCGAAGGTATTTGGCTCGTGGCTCATGAGCCAATCCCTTGCCTTTCCACTCAATGAGAACGGGAAGACTTTCATGTAGACGCATTCTTGTCTCACCCCGGGCACCTTGTACGTGCGCATAATTCCGTAAATTGAGCTAGGTGAGAATTTGGGTTCCCATACCCATCAAATTGATTAGCCGAGACCATGTGGAGGAGAGCCGACTTACCTCAAATTCATATTCCTCGCCCTCGGGCATATAAATGGGAGAGCCATAGTATCCTATGGTTGGAGCAATGTAGTCCCCAACCGGTCTTTCTTCATCCTCATGAGGGTTTGGTTGGTTTCTCGGAAGGGTCTAGGCACTTGAGGTCTTGGTTCATTTTGGTGTGGTGGAGGAGGTGGGTTATTCCTTGGTGGAGGTCTAGGAGGTGGATGTTCCATGTTATCCGCGGGATTCATGTCAAGAACTACTTCTAGGTTTCTAATGGGGATGGTTGGTTGAGGTATTGTGGGTGAAGGCGTAGGGGGATGAGGAGGTTGGTCACTACTAGATGATGAACCCTTGTCTTTTTTCGGTCTCCCTCTTCCTCTTGATTGCATTCAATCTCCTACAAGTAGTCAAGGAAAACTTAGTAGGAACAAGAGATAGGCAAGAACAAGAAAATCAAGACAAGCTATCACAACTAGAGCAAAAACAAACAAGAAGTGAACTAGATATCCTAAGTAATTTAAACTAGCAACTAGTTAAAAAGCATCCCCGGCAACGGCGCCATTTTGACGTTTAGTTTTTAGGGGTATCCTAATCACAAGTCAAACACAATTTATATTTCTAGGGGTGACCTAGAGTCGAACCCAAGAAGCTATAAACTAGTTAACTAGGATGCATTACTTAAGTATCTAAAAGGATTTGGGGGATTTGGTTTTAAAGTTTGTTTGTTCAATCAAACTAAGCTAGATGATTTAGATAACAATCAAAATGATTTAGGGATTCAATCCTCCTTAGGCTAGGCAAATTTCCATGCAAACAATGTTAAGATTTCTTATGAATGAACTTAGTTAATTTCCCTAGGTTATCCTTCACCCCTTAACCAATTTCAACCGTCGTTCCATCATTGGTTAGGGACTAGGTAAGTGACACGGTTCTCAAACCATCGTTCTATTGAACCGTGTATCTCCTATGCCCCATAATCTCAACCCATCGGTCTATTGATCGGTAACATAGGAGTTTTCAAAATAAAACCCATCTACATAATCATACATCATCATCATGCATGTAAGATCACATAAAATTCATGAAATGGATAGTGAACATCACAACATCAATCATCATTGAATGAAACAATGTCACATTAGATAAGATAGTGGACTAGGCATTTCATCAAACACTTAGAGCACATCAAAATAAGTAAATATCCATTTCATGAGGGAATCAACTAATACTTCATTCAATATGTAAAAATAGTTGTTTACATAGTAAACCTAGCCTAAGGGATCATGAGATCCCCAAACCTAGCACTACTCACACTCATACTAAAAATGAAAGCAACAACAATAAAAATGTTTGAAAACATGAAATAAATTGCAAACTAGAGTTGTGTAGGAGATGTGGATGCTTGATCTTCACTCCAAGTCTTCAATCCTTTCAAGTAGCACTTGATCTTCAAAATCGAATTTTTAGGGTTTTTAGGTCGAGTTCCCGAAGTCAAGCCCTCATCTCGAAATGGTCAAACAGTTTATATAGCTCGAGGTCCTCTCCCTAGCAAAAATGCACTCGGCCGAGCAAGATATTTGTGGGAGACCTGCTCGGCCGAGCAGATATTCCTCTGGCCGAGCAAGACATATGTGGAGCAGTTGAGTCCTCGTCTCGTCAACTTCTGCTCGGCAGGGTTGATTTTGTCAGCCCGAGCAGAATTCTGCTCGGCGACCAAAATTCTCTGAGCATCCTTGTATCAATCCTTGCTGACTCCTGGGCCGAGCAGAAAAGTCCTTGGCCGAGCAGATCTTTTCTGGTGTGATCCCCTGCTCTGGTCGGCCGAGCATATATTCCTTGGGCCGAGCAGAATTTCTCTGCAGCATCTGATGAGAGTTTACACTGCTGGTCGGCCGAGCAACTTTGCTTGAGTGACTCTGCTCGGCCGAGGTGATCACTGCTCTGCTCGGTCGGCTTCTTGCACTTGCTCGGGAGAGTAGAATCTCTTCTTGGGTACTTGACTTGTATTTTCATCCATTTTGCTCCATTTTGTGCTTTATACTCTTTTTAATAAGGTTTGAATAAAATCTAATTAAACACACAAAAGAGTATCAAATTCTTCACAAAATAATCGAAAACTAGCAAGAGTTAAGCATAGGAAGTGTACAAATACTCGTGTATTTGCACACTTATCAATCTGCTACGTAGTAGAATCAGAGGAGAAATAGAGATTGTACACAAAACTTTCTGAAATCAATATAATAAAAATATTTTGTACTTTATTTTGTATTTACGCAGAATAATCGCTCGTTACAGCCATATCAAACCTCTATACATTACCCTCGATGATGAAGATGTTGTTGGCTGTGAATCAATATTGGTGAAGATGCCTTAGCAACTCAACATCCCTTGTTTATTTCAACTCAAATGACATATAAAGATCGATTTCATGTATAACGTAGATTAGTGGCAAAGGTGAGCATAAAAGATAAATAACTCAGCAATTTAACATCAGATGTCCTAATAACACAAGCTGATCTTCAGAGTCCATTCCTCAATCCATAACTCTTTTTTTCTTCTGAAATTTAAGTGTGCAAACAATATGCATAAAATTTTTTAAGGGTTAATTACGAAAAACCACCCTCATAATAGGCCATATTCCACGCCACCACCCTTATATTGTAATATTACATTCGACCACCCGTTTAACATTTGACGTTCCCAAACAACCACCTATCACTGTTCCGTCAAATTTTCCGTTAAATATATTAAAATTTTAATATAATAATAGTATTTTTATTACAATACACCACCTCTATAATAAATATGTGTCCACTTCACCACCTTTATAATCAATTTTGTTTCCATTTAACCACCTCTCCGTTAACTGCCGTTAACTGAGGTGGTTCTTTGGAAAGTTTTTAATTATAAAGGTGATCGAATGTAATATTACAATATAGAGGTGGTGGCGTGGAATATGGCCTATTATGCGGGTGGTCATCTGTAATTAACCCATTTTTTAATGCAGAAAATATATGTGCTGACGCAACAACTACCCTAACCCACACTTTAAAAAAAGATTTGTCCTCACGCACCATCTACATCCAAAGTGGGAATGAAGTGTACGCACAACATTCACGCAACTTAAGCAAATAAACAAATATAAGGTCGCCTCCCAACAAGCACCTTCATTTTACGTCGTTGGCTCGACAATACCTCTTCTAATTAAATGTTACGAACTCATGGGTGTGTTCCATCAAATTTCTTCTAACATGTTTCCCTTCTGATACACACCTGCTCCCTTGTGAACTCCATCATGGTTTCCAAATAAACGTCTCTTTCGCTTTGGTTGGAAATTAAAGATGTTGAAACTCCAATTGACATCATGCGCTTTGCTATTCTGCGAGCGTTGAAGTTCTTGTACAAATTATCTAGCAACCCTTGGTTGTATGATTTTCATCCGTAAGTCGTGGATGATGACATTTTAATACCTAATTTGTCAAGTAAATTGCATACCTTGTCAAAGTCAAGTGCCTCCTCCAACACATGATGATGTACATTGTCTAGTGTTTGTTAGCCAGATGATGAAGCGTATTTATACGATCCATCTTGTTCTTAATTTCATCTATTTTATATGTTTTATTTGTGATATAAAACATTTTTGTAATATTTTGCATTTCAGGCATACTTGGACTGGATAAAAGCTTTTTCATGCCTTTGAAGCATTTTAGGCGCTTTCGGATCACTGAGACTAAAGATCACGATTACGCTGGAAGACAGCATGCTGACGTCTGCTGCGGATGCCGAAGAATTTATTTCCACGGACGCTGAAGAATTTTCATAATTCCATGTGGTCTGCGGCCCATAATCCTTTAGGGTCCGCATATCTGTTCAACCAGCCCACTTTGAGAGTTGTAGAAGTAATTAAGTAGGTTTTAACCCTGATTCAAGAGAGGACGACTGGTAGTCGAAAATAGGGAGGTATAAAGCTATTTTTAGAGACTTTTAGCGATCCAACTTTATACTTCGGCTTCAGATTTGCATCATCTTGGAACTCAATTTTATTTGTTGTTTTTGTTACAATGTTTTCCATGAGTAGCTAATTCCCTTTACAGTTTGAGAAATTTAGTTGCAACATTTTATGAGAATTTGAATAACATGTTTTAATTTAGTGAATTCTATTCTTGGTATGAATCACATGCTTTGTTATTTGCTTGACCTAGCCTAGTAGTGAAATTGGGTTAATATCAATTGCATGGTACTTAATTGGATTGTCATATTAGCAAAGCCTAGCAGTGGAACTATTATGGTGTTTTAATTAGGTAATTTTTATATCTTCTTGAGACTTTACCGGGTAATAGACGATAAAACTAGAATTAGGTAAGATCTCTAGCAGTAGTATTCCACTAGGACAACTATAATTCACTAGACTGATGCATGTATAGTTAATGAATACTGGTTGAAACGAGATTCTCAGAACTGTGTTTCTCATTCATTAGTAAAACGCTTAGTTGTAGCTTTCAACCACTCTTACAAACCCCCATTTAGGATAATTAGGACAAACTCCGAGACTAGATCATTTTCTCTTGGGTTCGATCCTGCTTATTGCTAAATTATTGTTAAATAGGTATATAAATACAAATTTGCAGTGTATACGACGTGCTGTCAAATTTTCGCGTCGTTGTCGGGGAAATGAACTTTAGTTTAAGAGTTTTGGTTTAAATTAGCTTTTTTCTTCATATTCTCACTCTCTTTTTCTTTTTTCATCTGAACTGCATTAATTCCTTTACAATGGCTGATGCAGGAGATAATCAAAGAGAATTAGCCTTGCCACGAGCTGGAGGTAGTAGAGGGATTTGAAGAACTAGACTGAAACTTCGTGGCAAACTCAGAGAGGCTGAAGAGCTATGCAACGAATGCAGAATCAGGAGCGTCTAACTAAGGGTGTAGAAAGACAGAGTGAGAATTTACTATTGCCACCAACACAGGGGACCAACCTCCACATAATGCACAAAAATCCGCCTTACAACCATACCTTCTTCAGCAGTATCAGCCACAGTACGTGCCTCAACACCATTTTCAGCTACAACAATAACAATATCCACCTCATTATCAACAATACCAACCGTATTCGCCTCAACCATATCAATAACGGCAATTTCAGGGGCAATATATAGAGATTTATAACTCCGAGGCTCAACAATCAACGATGTTGTATCAGACATGATCCAGAACTGGACAATTTAGAGTCAAATTATATTGACATGTATTTTAAAAGGGGTAATTGCAGTAAACCACCATTATCATATGGTGTTTTGCAGTAAACCACCATTATAAAAAAAAATTCGAAACGAGTATATTATAACATCGCCGTTAACAGAAAACCACCAATGACACTATTCCGTTAAAACTTCCGTTAAGTGCGTGTACACGTGGCAATAAAATACTATTTTATATTGAAATTAATTACCGAAAACCACTATTATAATCTCAGTTTTACAAAAAACCACCATTTTAATAACTTATTATCAGAATACTATCACCTGCACTGTTCATGCTAGATCAGAGGCTCATATGATAATTTTACTCGTTGATAAGTATCTACTAGCTACATAGTGCTTCAATTTAATCTCGATGAAAGTCAATAAAGAAAATAATGTAAGAAATAAAAAAAGAAACTCTTGTTTGAGAGTTTATCATCAATGTTTAATGATTATCGACTGCACGGTTCAATTCTTTTAAACTCGATGGAAGTTAAATATAAATAACTTTCTCATTTTATCTTATGACATATGATTTATTATATCACTACTTTTAGACTCTAATTGTTTTTCTATATTGATCTTAAAGATCGACTCTGAGCTAAAATATAACAGCTTCTCACCACACCCGCAACTGTAAATATGCTTCCATTAGGTTTCGTGTCTAGTATGGATTATAAATTAATAAACGTGTACTGCTTTACTAATCAAAGATAGCCACAATCATAGCCACATTCATTTGTGATTATTTTTTAAAATGGTGGTTTTTTTGCAAAACAAGACATTATAATGGTTCTTTTCTGCAAAACAAGACATTATAATGATGGTTTTTTGAAATTGTCTGAATTAAAGTTATATACCCTCGCGTCGTATGGCGCGTGTTTTACAATCTCGAACGGAACAGTTAAATTGGTGGTTTTCTGTTAACGGCGATGTTATAATAGACTCGTTTCGAATTTTTTTTTATAATGGTGGTTTACTGCAAAACACCATATTATAATGGTGGTTTACTGCAATTACCCCATTTTAAAATGCTTGATAGAAAGTTTCACTCAATGCACCCCAGGAGACCCAATATCTTAAAAATGAGGTATCGTCGATCCAATGACGTTAAACTAGTGCACTTATCGGGAGGTAACCCGAGTATATTTAGCTAAATTTCTATTCTTTTCGTTATTTTTAGTTTCTATTTGATGCGATATAGTGACTAGTGCAATTCTAGTACATATATTTTCTTATTCTCAGGTACTCAGAGCTAACGGTATTAAATTTCCAGCTGCGGGTGGTAAAGAATATCCCAAATTCTTAAGGGTCAGGGACAATATATTTTTAAAGATCCGCAGTAGCAATTGTGACCGAGCCTTTGACAAAAAATAAGGATCTGTAGGGAGTACACTAGTTCCTTTTGCCACATTTTATCTATTTTATTTTATTTGAGTCTTTGTTATTCTTATTCATCTTTACTATATAGTGTGTCATGAGGACACGCCATATTTTAAAGTGTAGGGGAAGGGGAGTCGAGTCTTTAGGTATTTTATTTTACAAGTCGAAGATGAGAGCTATCATTGATATGCCGTGATGAAATGCTGATTTTATAAATGATGTAATCTAATTTTGTGTGAAATCTATGCTTAATGACATGCATGCTTTTGAGTTGAGATATCTTGAGTTGTGGAGCTGATAGAAAAATATCCAAACAATTCATGATTTGCATGAATATTTGCACTTTTGTTGAGTTAGTTATGTTGGCACTCTGAATTAAGAGAAGAGCCTTTCAAAACTCTAGCTTGGGTAACCGGCAAAGGAGATCAGCGACCCTCATCGTTAGGGTTGCACATTCAGTTCGATCGGACCGGACCGAACTGGGTTAAGGTACTTCGGGTCGACTCGAAGACCCAGGTTTTTATATTAGTGATGGACTGAGGACCAGACCCAAAATATTCGGTCCGGGTCAATTCCGGTCCGGAACCGGGTTGGACCGAAAATCCTGTTAAGCTTATTTTTTCACCAGACTGTTTGTACTATCATAGTTTCTCTTTTTTTCACCAGATTGTGTTAAAATTAAAAATAATTAAATTATAAGTTTTTCATCTATCTTGACATATTAAATATTCAAACAAAAACACAACTTTAAGAAACAAAACATTAGATGAAAGTTTAAAATAAACGTCCCAAATAATCTAGAAGTTTCAACTTCAATACATCAATCATCTTCATTTTACATCAATCATCTCCATTCAATTTCTTCTTCAAGCATAAAATGTACCTCCATCTTCTTCATCTAAAAATAACAAGTCAATAAACACATATAAATAACAACTCACAAATGAAGAGAAAAACATTAAAAATATTATTATTTTACTTTCATTACCATCATCATCATCATCATCATCCATATCTGACTTCTCATTTGTCTTTATTTTAGTTCGTACGCGCAACCAATCTAGAGTGCAAACAAGTGCTTGTACCATCTTGTCACAATAAAGCAAATGTAATCGGTAATGCAAATGAATAATAAACGCATACATATATATAGGAATAATAAACGTATACTTACTTTGGGCTTCAAACGACTTCTATAAGATGTAAGGTGGCGTCCACCGGCACTAAATGTGGATTCCGAAGGAATGTAGTGATAGGAATTGCTAGTATATCATGAGCCATATGTGAAAGAATCGGAAATCTAGGCCCATTAAATCTCCACCACTTCAAGACATCAATATCTTTTGCTTCATGTCTTTTTGACGAGCACGTCGTTGAGTGCTGCAAATTTATCCCTCTCCTCCTTAGTATAATCTCGGCAAGCAGGGGTCGAATCCACAGGGAACGGTGAGAAGTCGTCTTTTATCTACAAACTAAAATTGGGGTTGTGAATGCGAGTGAACAAATTAAGAAACAGAAGCGCAAGTACTATTGGCGCGCAGAATACAAATACAAGTGTTATTCAGAAACAAGAGACGAGCTCAGCTTAGACTTATCACTATGAACTCTATGTTTATCACGGGTTTTCTAGGATCTATGACTTTTTATTCACATAAGCTAAGGTCAGGTAAAAGCTTAATAACTTACACATATATTCCGGTAAAAGTCTATATGATATTACTACCCAACCTAGTCTAATTAACCACGAATCCGGTAAAGGTAGTGATTAACTATATTCTAGTGCCACTCCTATCATTCACTGTAATGTACCTCTGATAGTTTAACGTTAGATAATAGAGTCTATAATTAGGTCTGCGGGTAAAGGCTTCGCCTAACTATCTAAACTAGTTATCATGCAAATATGCTCGGAGTAATAATACTAAACAGGTCACGCATTAAGAATAAAACCTCAAAACATATTATTCATAGATCAACATTTAAACTGAATTCAGAAAGTTAGCTAGACACGCTGAACATATTCATCTCAAAGTTTGTACGAAAAACAACAAGTATTGAAACTATAGCCTGATTGCGCGTCGAATGCTATGTTTAACGTCGTTAGCTCGACGTAAGTTGCGCAGCCTATGGCGCCATTTTGACGCGTGCAATTTAGTCGATAGATATTGCAACACGCAACTCAAAAGAATTTATAGAACTAGGGGTGACCTAGTGTCGCACCCAAGGGAACAGTGGAGTCAAGTTATATTTCAAACTCGATTACTAGCTTTTAATCCTCTACACTCGATTACTAGTTTTCAATTTAGTTCTTAAGTGTTTTATTTATTTCAAAGGCAATATTATTTATTCAAAAGGCAATATTTCAATAAAAGGTTTCGTTATCAAACTATGACAAGGATTTGTTATCAAATATTAAAAACTATGACAAGGATTTGTTATCAAATATTAAAAACTATGACAAGGATTTGTTATCAAATATTAAAAACTATGACAAGGATGAGAATCCTCCACTAATACTTATGGTTTCACTCGAACAAGATATATAAATCCTCACTCTCGTGTTAGATTTATATTATAGTTATGAATTTCCTTCTTGATGAAAATTTAATCTAGAACGTATAGTTATATGATAATATAAATCCTCACTCTCGAATGTTGGATTTATATTATAGAATTTAGACTGAGTAGCATTAGCATACGAATCCTCACTCTCGAATGTTGGATTCGCACGTAAACATCTACTCGACTAGCTTCATTCCTCTCGGTGTTTTCACTAATCTGTCCAAATACGCTTATTAATACATTCATGCACCAAATATACTCGCTGCTCTCGCTTTGCTAATATACTCGATCTAATGGTTGTATTGATTCCAAAATATTCTAAGTTCACCTCTCGGTCCTTCCCTAGAAATACTACTCGACCTACTCTTCTAGATGTTTTGTCAGGACACCTAATTTATGAAGATAAGCTCGGGTATGATTCAACACACACAATATCATACAAGAATTGATTCATATAAATTAAATAATCATGTTCTAGTTATTCATAAGCACTAGGATTCATCAAATCCCATCATAAGGAAACTACTCACTCATCTCGAGTGAGAATGCAAACATGTTCAAACGATTGTAAGTAAAACGATTGTAAATAAAACAAGAGTAAAGTTTAGAGTGATTGATGATCCACGGTCGAGCTCCAAGCTGCTGCAATCTCCTCGTTATCTCGAGTACAAAATCTGGTTGTATAATTCAAACGGTCCTCCGAACTCTCTCGGTATCTTCTTCTTCACTTGGTTTACTCGACTAGACTCAATCACTTTACTAGGGTTTTCGGCCCCTAGGCAGCAACCTTCTTCAAACCTCTTGTGATGTTTATATAGTGAAGTCAATCACAAGGGTCGAGTGATGAAAGGTCTTGCTTAACTTCCTAATCATAAATGGCCGAGTAAATGGGAAGTCTTCCTTATCCACTTGTGTTAAATGATCGAGTAAGTGGAAGGTCTTCCTTATCTTCTTGTATTAAATCACTCGAGTTAATGGAGATAATCCATACGAAGGGTCTTGGTCACGTGATAACTTGCTCGAGCAGTGTGTTTACTCGGTCGAGTAACTTGTTTTAGCTCGAGTCAGGTACTTTAGTGCACTCGGTCTAAGAATTGCAGAAATGATCCAAATTATGTCTGATTTAGGCCGAATTCACGTGCTTTTCCTCATATTTCCATTTATGCTCCTTCGTAAGGCTGGAATCGTGCTTTTGACCTGAAACATCAATCAAAGTATCAAAAGTAATATATTTTACGTTATAATCATAGGAAATAAGCATGAAAGTAGGGGCTTAAAATAGACATTTCTAACACTGATCAAAATACCCCACACTTAATCCTTGTTCGTCCCGAACAAGTATTAAGCTTATTTCTTACTCCTGAGATTTCTAAAGTTATTCTAATCCTAGTTCACTGTCGTAGAAAATCACGAATGCATTTAGCATATGCATTAAGCCTTTAAACCTCTAGGCTGCCCTAGCGGACGAGTTTTAGTCTCGTGAGAGTTTTCAGATAACGGAATACTCACAAATCCTGCACATCATCCATTCATCGTATTCATTTACATAGCTAGTCAATTTAACAAACATTCTTTTGCATTATTCTTTAATCAAAAACACTTCAAAGTATAGCTGATCATTCATGGCATGAGAAATCATTGAAAATCACTTCAAATCACGATAGTCATAAATTTCAAAGTAACTCGAGCAATAAGAAACTAACCTTGATTTGACCTTCTCTTTTTCAACTTACACCGAAAATCACAAAGTAAAACACAATATTCAAGAGGAGTTTCACCGAACCAATCACCTATGCTAGCAAGGGCTAGTCCATAAGGTCAAGGTCAAGAATTCTTGCCCAAGAATTAGACTACACGTCGTAATCCATAAGAGTAGAGGAATTCCGGATAATTACCACATATTTCATGAATTTTTCTCTCAAAAGCATGTCATGCCTACGTACATAAGTACAAGGATCGTCCCTAAGCAATTCTCATGGTTATCACTCGACAGCTTCACTCGAGTCGCAACATTATTTAGGCAAAAGCAAGGACTTAAGTGGGGAAACAATATATTTTCTTTTATATTTTTTTTTTCTTTTTTTTTTTTCAAAACAAATACTTTCAAGGGGGAAATAAATTTTATTTTCTTTCCTAACCCTCGGCAAATGTTTTTTGTTGTTTTGTCAAAGCAGATACTTTCAAGGGGGAAATAAATTTTATTTTCTTTCCTAACCCTCGGCAAATGCTCGACTTTATCGGATAACCCCACACTTAAGACTTGACTAGATGCCAAAATATTAACTCGAGTGTTACAACAAATGCACCATATATTACGAGATATGCTTAAGTCACCTAAAGGCAATACAATAACTTTATGAAATATTATCCATGTTTCGTTCAAAAATTTCCTCTATGAAATTGGATAAAACTTTGCTTTTCTCAAGTGTTATGTCAAAAATTTCTAAGAAAAATCAAATTAGGCAAGCTCTTATGTTGAGTCACAAGAAATAAATTTTCTATCATGAAAATCGTTCAATTCAAAAAATTTCAATTCATGGGTTTCTCAGCAAACATTTTTAATCTAAGTGCTCGATCTTGTTTAGCATGTTTAATTGACATTTTTCAACGTGTTTTTCATTTAAATAGTAGGATGTATGCAAATTTTGAAAAGTATGCAATGTATATATCATGAAAATTTGGTCAAATGTATCGTAGTATGAGCGACCTTGCTCTCTGCTCCTCTTGTCAGGTGGCTTATGCTGGCGCGCCATAGGTATCTTTTTCTGATTGGCGCGCAAGGTCTCAGAATGTGTCTCTTTAGAGTCGTGGGCTTTGTCTCTGAATTTAACCTGATTCTCTACAATTGGCTCGTTGGATAGTGTGACTCGGTTTAAGACATCTAAACTGATCTTGCGTTTCTTATCTTGCAATGTCACGATACCGCTACCAACGTCAATGCATGCTCGCACGGTTCTCATAAATGGTTGGTCGAGCAAAACTGTTTCCTTCGCAGGGGTATTCGGCTTGTCCATGTCGATTACATAATAATCTGCTAGAAATTTGAGTCCACCGACATGTGTCAAAACATCTTCTATTTTACCTTTCACTTCGGCCCGTGAGTTATCCGCAAGTAGTAATCCAATTTCAGCAGGTTCTAATGGTCCCATAGATGACGTAGAGTACAAAGAATAGGGCAGTAAGTTCACCGAGGCTCCTAGGTCAAGCATGCACTCGCTCGCAAACGTGTCACCTATCATGTATGGATTTGTGAAGGTTCCGAGATATGCAAGTTTCTCTGGTAAGTTCGGAGCCAAGCACAATTTTAGACTAGCCTGGAAGTCACTCATCAACGACGCGTGTGAAAACTGGCACGACAGTAACATCTGGTTGTGGCGCATCTACCTTAACCATGTTGACACTTCCCTTAGGATTCTGAATTACCTGAGAAGGCAGATTACCGTCACTGGCTTTTAATTCGTTGACCGCAGTGGCAATCTGAGTAAGCTGAGTTTCTATCAATTTGAACTGCTTGTCGTTCTGCTCTTCATTCTTTCGTACAATTTAAGCCAACTGACCCACAATGTCTTCAAGTGATCTTCTCGGTTGTTGGTTATTCTGCGTTGGCCCTTCAACGCGTTTGTGCGGCGGGTTGTAGGAAGCAGCTGGCGCATAATGTTACGCGCCAGTAGGAGCATTAGGTTGCGCGTGCCAGTCAGCGCTAGGGATGCACAAAACTCAGACCGGACCGAAAAACCGGACCGGACCGGACCGAAATTTCAGTTTTTGGTCCAGACCGAACCGAATCGGTTCGGTCCTCGGTCCTAAAATTTTCAATTTTCGGTTTTCGGTCCCAACAAATATTCGGTCCGGACTGAGGACCGAATTGTTTGAATGTAATCCCCAAAAAAATATAAAATACTCGAACTCGACTCGATTAGAGTTCAATCACAACTCAAGCTCGGTTAGAGCTTGAATTAACCCAAAGGGGATGATTTCAAATCGAGCTCCATTAGAGCTTGATAAGCTCGAACTCGAGCTCAGAAAGCGTGAGATTTCGGTTGGAATGGGTTGATTTTTATTTAGAGTATCTCATGATTCTTGTTGTACAAGGAGCGATGTGGGATATAATGATCCGCGGACCCTTAATGATTTATTTCCGCGGACCCTTAAGAATACCGAAATCTCACGCTTTCAAAGCTCGAGTTCGAGCTTATCAAGCTCTAATGGAGCTCGATTTGAAATCATCCCCTTTGGGTTAACGTGTGAAGTTTGTCAAAAGTTCAACAGGGTTTTTTCGGTCTTAGACCGGACCGGACCGAATTTGGACCGGATCGAATCGGTTCGGTCCGGTTCGGTCTTCGGTCCTTTTTCTATAAATAATTCGGTCGGGAGGACCGGACTGGACCGAATATTTCGGTCCGGTTCGGTCCGGTCCAGACCGAATGTGCATCCCTAGTCAGCGCGCGGTCTTTGGAAATTCTACTCGGCTATCCAACTGAACCCGTTCTCAGCTAATCCGAACTTAGGCTGTCCTTGCCTAGTCTGTCCATTATTCCACCCTCCTATTGCATTTACATCTGCCAGTTCTTCGAATAGGGTGGGATTCGCGTCGGTCTGATGTTCTGTTGCGTGACAGAACTCACACGGTCTGGTATCGACGCTCTGTTTCATCGTCAGTCTTTGCATCATCTCTTTAAGCTCCTTGATCTCTCCAGTAACTTCCACTTGATGCAAAGAACGTGCGCGGTTATTCTCTAGGGATATCTGATATCTGACTTGATCCGCCGTATCCTCTATCAACTTCCAAACATCCTCCGGGTACATATTCCTCACATTGCCTCCTGCGCAAGCATTCAGCAACCTGAGTTCCATCTCAGTAAGTCCATTGAGGAAGTTCTCGATCAATACGTGTTGTGGGAGTCCGTGGTTGTAGCAGTTCGCTTCAAGTTCCCTGAACCACTCATAATACTCGGATAGTGACTCCCCATGCAGCTGTTTTGGCGCGGCTAGCTCCCTTCTTAGTAGCGAGACCTTGGCTGCAGGATAAAATTTATCCAAAAACCTTTTCTGTAACTCAGGCCATGTCCTGATAGATCCTGGTGCTAGCCCCATTAGCCACTGTCTTGCTGAATCACGCAATGAGAAGGGGAACGCTCTTAACTTCAGCAGCTCCGGAACCTCGTTCCCATTCCTCATGTTCTTGCAGATGGCCGCAAACTCTCTCACGTGCTTAACTGGATTCTCACTAGCCACACCATGGAACTTTGGTATGTAGTGAACAAGCTGGGTCCTCAATTCGAAGTGACCATCCGAAGGTAGCACGATGCACCAAGGTTGATTGACCGCTTGATGGTGTGTCACGCCACTGGTTGCGCAGGTATGCGCGCGACAGGTGGTGGCCCGCGTACATCCATATTATTCTGTAGTTGGTTGTCGTTCCTTTGTGCTTCAGCAGCCATTCTAAACTCAAAGTCTCTCTGAACCTCTCTTCTGATGGCTTCTAACTCAGCAGGGTGGATTCTAGCGAACAGGTTGTCGGTGTTGCGCGCTGGCGCGTCTGGTGTCTCTATTCTTCTGCCGATCACACTATTTTCACCACTAGCTTCCACTAGCTAAATTAAACGTAACTATTTTTTTGGATTTTTATATAAAAGAACAGAAAATAAATAATGAAATAAATACAAAAAGAAAAGAAATGAAAACTTCTCTTGACGCGTTCCCCGGTAACGGCGCCAAAATTTGACGAGCACATCGTTGAGTGCTGCAAATTTATCCCTCTCCTCCTTAGTATAGTCTCGGCAAGCAGGGGTCGAATCCACAGTGAACGGTGAGAAATCGTCTTTTATCTACAAACTAAAATTGGGGTTGTGAATGTGAGTGAACAAGCTAAGAAACAGAAGCGCAAGTACTATTGGCGCGCAGAATACAAACACAAGTGTTATTCAGAAACAAGAGATGAGCTCAGCTTAGACTTATCACTATGAACTCTATGTTTATCACGGGTTTTCTAGGATCTATGACTGATTGTTCACGTAAGCTAAGGTCCGGTAAAGGCTTAATAACTTACACATATATTCCGGTAAAAGTCTATATGATATTACTACCCAACCTAGTCTATTTAACCACGAATCTGGTAGAGGTAGTGATTAACTATTCTAGTGCCACTCCTATCATTCACTGTAACGTACCTCTTATAGTTTAACGTTAGATAATAGAGTCTATAATTAGGTCTGCGGGTAAAGGCTTCGCCTAACTATCTAAACTAGTTATCATGCAAATATGCTCGGAGTAATAATACTAAACAGGTCATGCATTAAGAATAAAACCTCAAAACATATTATTTATAGATCAACGTCTAAACTGAATTCAGAAAGTTAGCTAGACATACTGAACATATTCATCTCAAAGTTTGTACGAAAAACAACAAGTATTGAAACTATAGCCTGATTGCGCGTCGACAGTCGCGCGTCTCAGTCTTGCGCCGACAGCTCAGCAATCTCCTCTTCAAATTCCGCTCTTCAGCTCAGAATTGCTCTAAGCCTCCCTTTTTTGTGATTTTCTTGAAGCTTTGTATTTATACTATTGCCTTCTAGGGTTTCCACGAATAATTAGGCAAAAAAATATATGGGAGATCATCCTTATCTCTAAAAATCAGACTTGGAAATATCTTTATCTCCAAAATTCAGACTTAGAAATATTCTTTGCGCATGATGACGTTATCGCTCCGGATTTGTCGCTCATTGCTGACGTCATCGTCTAGCTCTGCTCTGTGCGACTCATACTCGCGACGCTACACTTCTCGCGCGCTCGTTAGTCTTTTGGCTCTTGTCAACTTTGTTGTTCTTTTGTTCCGAGATTCAGCCTTCTTATTGCACTTTTGTTCTAACTCTTCTAGTAAACCTGAGATACAAAACTACACCAAAACCGTAATCTTATACTAAATATGTTAGAATTCTGAGCAGTGTAAAGGACCTAAAACAGCATACAAAAAGTGTTTTACCACTTTCACATAAATACAAATCAAACTCTGATCTACTCGAGATATCATCCACATCCGAATTTCCCCTTGTCATATTTTCATCAAATTCTTGCATCCAATTCGAACTTTCAGTTTCACCCTCAGCCACTACATTAGAAAGTGATACATCCCCTGATTCTTCGGGATCGCATAACAACTCACATATCGTCCAAACAATGCATATGCATCATTCCTAACTTTTGTAACCATATCCAAACCATCTTGGTCATACATCATTTGAAGAGCAAAAATACTCCACGCATTTTATAATAAGGATGAAGAATTGTGGAAACAAACATGAACAAGTTAAGATTATCAAGCGTACCCCAATATTTATCACACTTCTTCTTCTTCTTCTTCTTCTTCTTCTTCATGTCACCTGCCATATTTTGTAGTGTCGAGTCTCCATTTGAAACCAAGTTGTTATGAACACCCACAATTTTAGAGACATATAAAATCATGTAGTTACTTGTGACATATGAAGAACCTGAAATACGATTTGTGATATCGTAAAACTCCTTCAAGTAAGAGGCGAGCACATCAATCTACTCCAATCAGAGGAGCTTAAAGTACCCAAATTAGAATCTTGTAATCGAGAAATTTCCATTCGAGTGAAGACAACTTTATAAGGTTGGGCACTACTTAACATCTCGTAAGTGGAGTCCCATCTAGTACATACATCGAGCTTCAAAGATTTGTCACAATTCACCTTGCATTTTTCTACTAGTTGATTGAAAGTATTTAACCTATAAAAATGAGAATATGTTAATATATGAAAATAAATCATTAAAATATGAAATATAAAAATATAATTACATAGCTAGTGATCCTCTGATAAATTTAATCACAGCTCGAAGTTTATCAACCTGCTCACCACATTGTTTGATCCCATCTTGCACAATCAACAGTCAAAGTTTAAAAAAAATTGTCCAAATTCCAATAGCTCAAACAATCCTCGAGAGCCCTACTCATGTCCTGTCCTTTGTGACTAGTAATTTTGCAAAAATTAATAATCTTTTTTTGCAAATTCCACTCGTTGTCAATTAAATGTGCAGTGACACACATATAATTTACCATATTTGAAGAAGTCCAAATATCTGTAGTAACACAAACTCGCTGACAAGAATTATCTAGAAACTCTTTCATCTTTGCTCTTTCTTTGATATATAGGACAAAACAATCACGTTGGATAGTAGTACGCGATGTCATCTTAAATTGAGGACTAGCCATAAGAAAAGCACTTTTTAAACCCTCCTTTTCCACGCATATAAATGACATCTCATCTCGAATCACCATTTCAACAATGGCTGCTCTAACCAAATTTGCATCAAAACTCCAATTCTTCATTTTCGTGCCATTGTCATCCACACTCTCAAGGATAAGTTGAGCTTTTGTAGGTTTGCCCTTATTAGCCGAATTCATTGTACAACTTTCAAAATGCTTCTTCAATTTCTTGTTACCAACTTTATTTGAATCGCATGCATAATTCTTAGGACAGTACTTGCACTTAGCTCTTTGAGTTCCATTCTCTGCATCATAGACATCGTAGGCGACCCAACACTCTGCCCTTCCAACTCGCCTCTTTTTAAACGCTTTTCTACCTAACTCTGTTTGTGATTGTGCTACACCAATCTGCTCCTGAACATCTTCTATACCAACTTCTTCAAATTTTTGGGTGAATCAACACTTTGCTCGGTTCGTTCATCACCAGTGGCAGCGCTGCTAACTGATGCCATTTGTGCAAAATTAAAAATCAACATATAACATTCTCTCGTAGCGAAATGAAGAAGACGATAAAGTAAAAATTGATGATGCATACCTGAGTATTGTTATTTGATTACGAATATTTTCTCTACTTGAGAAGCTTCAGCGAAATTGATTGGCAATAAAAAATTTCAATTTGTATCGTGGGTTAAGCAGAAAATAAAGACGCTTCCCACTTGATCACTTGCGCTAACCATTGGCACTAGCCAAAATAAGAAAAGACAATAAAAAAGAAACAAAAGAGAAACAAAAGAAAAAATAAAGAAAAAAAAATAAAAGTTTGTTGCCAGTGAATTTATTTGAGTTGGATGTTTCATGTGCCATATTAAAAAATCAACTATTAGTGCAATTATGACTGTGAATTGAAGAGTTAAGTTAGGAATCTGTAAAGGGCTATCTCCATATTATCCATTGAAATATCTTGACTTGAGAGTAATATGAATTGTTGATTACAGATTGATCATTATTGACGATGAGTGTGTGCATGTATTGAAGAGTTAGACGGAATATCATGAGTTGGATCAGCATGTAGTTATAGTGTGTTTTGATTGACTCGAATTTGCTGTTTAACTTTTACTTGTTCAAGAAAAACACAAATAAGGGGGTTTGATGGAGCGTATTTTAGGCGATTTTGAATCAGCATCTAGTTTATATGTTTTATTTTTGAACGATTACCTCTTTGTAATGTTTTGCATTTCAGACAAATTTGGAATGCATGAGAGATTTTCACGCATATGGAGCATTTTAGGCGATTTTGAATCACGGAGACGAGGAAAGGAGTAGGATTGCGCTGGATGACTACATGATGACATCAGCCTCAAACGCTGAAGAATTTATTTTGCGAACGCTGAAGATTTTTCATAATTCAATAGGGTTTGCGGCCCGTAACTCTTTAGGGTCCGCGGATCTGTTCGGCCCATCCCAGTTTGAGAGTTTCAACAGAGTTTTAACCCTAATTCAAGAGAGGACGGCTGATAGCTGAAAATATGGAGCTCTAGAGCCGTTTTTAGAGACTTGGCATCCAACTTTATACTTCGGCTTCAAATTTGCATCATCTTTGAACTTAATTTTGTTTAATCTTTTTGTAACAATGTTTTCCATGAGTAGTAAATTCCCTTTATAGTTTGAGAAATTCAGTTGCACAATCGTATGAGATTGTTATGTATCATGTTTTAATTTAGTGACTTTTGTTCTTTGCATAAATTGTAGGGTTAATTACAGATGACCACCTGTATAATAGGTCATATTCCACGCCACCACCCTTATATTGTAATATTACATTCGACCACCTTTATAATTACTAACGCTTCCAAAGAACCACCTCAGTTAACGGCAGTTAACGGAGAGGTGGTTAAATGGAAACCAAATTGATTATAAAGGTGGTGAAGTGGACACATATTTATTATAGAGGTGGTGTATTGTAATAAAAATACTATTATTATATTAAAAATTTAGGGTTAATTAAAGATGACCACCCGCATAATAGGCCATATTCCACGCCACCACATCTATATTGTAATATTACATTCGACCACCTTTATAATTACTAACGTTTCTAAAGAACCACCTCAGTTAACGGCAGTTAACGGAGAGGTGGTTAAATGGAAACCAAATTGATTATAAAGGTGGTGAAGTGGACACATATTTATTATAGAGGTGGTGTATTGTAATAAAAATACTATTATTATAGTAAAAATTTAATATATTTAACGGAAAATTTGACGGAACAGTGATAGGTGGTTGTTTGGGAACGTCAAATGTTGTACGGGTGGTCGAATGTAATATTACAATATAAGGGTGGTGGCGTGGAATATGACCTATTATGAGGGTGGTTTTTCGTAATTAACCCAAAAATTTAATATATTTAACAGAAAACCTGACGGAACAGTGATAGGTGGTTGTTTGGGAACGTCAAATGTTATACGGGTGGTCGAATGTAATATTACAATATAAGGGTGGTGGCGTGGAATATGGCCTATTATGAGGGTGATTTTTCGTAATTAACCCTAAATTGTATGCTTCGTTATTTGCTTGACCTACCCTAGCAGTAAAATTAGATTAATATCAATTGCATGATACTGAATTGGATTGTCATATTAGCAAAGCATAGCGGTGGAACTATTGTGGTGTTTTGATTAGATAAATTTTATATCTTCGTGAGATCTAGCGGATAATAGAAGATATAACTAAAATCAGGTAAGATCTCTAGCGGGACTATCTAATTAGGACAACTATAATTTGATAGATTAATGCATGTTTGGTCAATGAATACTGGTTGTAACAAAATTTCCTGAACTGTGTTTCTCATTCATTAGTAAAACTCTTAGTTGTAGTTGTCAACCACTCTCACAACTCCCCATTTTAGGTTAATTAGGACAAACTCTGTGGATAGATTACATTCTCTTGGGTTCAACTCTACTTAACGCTATACTCGTGTTTAGTAGGTTTGTAAATGCAAATTTGATATGTACACGACTCGCTGTCACCAGCCGTAAACAATGGAAGTCGAATGTCACTATCATCAAGTAAACACCATACTGTATCATTGCAAATAGCATTCTTTTATGTATGATCTTACATATAAGAAAAATCAAGAGTACCGGTAGTATGTGACAAATTAGATTTGCAAATACTTACAAATGCTTTGCGAGAAATCAAATCTTCTACACGAACGTCCAAATCCAAATCTTCTATGCATTCAGTAGACACTAATCTTGCACTTCTTTATCTTTGATGGGCCTATGCTCACTTGGTGGTATGATAACTTCATATATCATCAACATGTGAATGTGACATGGCTTGAGGTGTAGACTCTTCATTTTTGCTTGGTTCTTTTAATACATAATTTGTATATAGGTCTATTGACTCTGAGAGTTCAACGGGTTAGACACAAGTGTGGTTCATATCATTTGTCTCCTGTGACTCACTCCTGTTGCTGACCTCATTAGATTCCTCTAATTCAAATGATCTAGTATATGACACCCTTATATATCAAATTCCACATCCTCAAGGTAACAATCTAGAAATTATCCATCATCCATAACATCCATATTATGTCGTTCCTTATGAGTCATCCCGTCAAGAAAGAACATAATCAGTGTTTATTCTTGTAGGCCACAGTTGGGGAAACTCCGTAACAGTCCCTCAAAACGTTGCGAATACTCGTCAACTATTTCATTCCAAAACTGTTTAATGGAGGTGATCTTCCGACGGAGTCTCTATCCTTGTGAATGTAGAGAATAGTTGAATGAGAATGCTCGCTCCATATCCTCCGAGGTGTGAAAGCGACCTTAAGATGAACATGAATATCAGATTTTGGCAAGGCTAGTTAACATAAAAGGAAAAACCATAAGCATAAATTCATCCATGTCTACTCCAATAAGATTGTAGCAATGCAAAAGAGATTCAACTTTCGTACAAATGGCCTTGGATCTTCTCCAAAGGCTCCTCCTTTTTTGGAAGATATTGAACAAAATCATCATCGAGCTCAAAGTATTCATCAACTTCCTGAGAATGCCAGTTAAAAGACTGCTTTAAAGAATTGTACATTCCATCTATAACACATGTAGAGTCCCACAATGAAGCAAGATATTTCACAAAAGAAAAAATAAAAGGTAAATTAAAAAAAACTTCAATAAGAAGCAGCTCCCCAGCGGCAAGCAGGGTCAATCCCACGAGGAACTGATTAGTGAAAGATATCCTGTAAATAAAGAACAACTGAGGGGTCTTTGGTTTGTACAGTTTAAGATAATCACTTGCAACTCACTTTTTATCATTGATATAAATTATATCCCAAACTCAGACATATCTCGCGAAGGTCACATGCATGTATGCTTCAAATACCATTCTACACTGTGCAAAGTATGTAGAACTATTATCGCGAAAGATCGACTCTAAGCTAAAATATAACAACTTCTCACCACACCCACAACTGCAAATATGTTTCCATTAGGTTTCGAGTCTAGAATGGATTATAAATCAATAAACCTATATTGTCTTACTAATCAAAGATAGCCACAATCGTAGCCTCAACCTCATTCTCTAGCGTTACCTGTATATTCAGATGTTGATTCTTGATAATTGAGATATTATAATAGAGTCATTTTGTAATTATTTGTTAAAATGGTGGTTCTTTGCAAAACAAGATATTATAATGGTAGTTTTTTGAAATTGTCCGAATTAAAGTCATATACCCGCGCGTCGTATGGCGCGTGTTTTACAATTTCTAACGGAGTTGTGAAAAAATGATGGTTTTTTGATAACGGAGCTATTATAATATACTAATTTCGTAATTAGTTGTTAAAATGGTGGTTTACTGCAAAACGGGGTATTATAATGGTGGTTTACTGCAATTACCCCAAATATTAATGCATAATTCTTTTTTGTGTTCTACCTAGTCTTACCACAAAGTCTTAACTAAGTTAACTATCAATCCTAACCACAGTGAATAATCCTTATGCAAATGAGAATAGATCAAATGAAAAGTGGTAGTCTGGTTGTAAAATGAAAAGTAATCCTAATCGTTCATTTGCTTTTAATCTGACGGTTCTAATTAAATGAAGAAAAATATTATATTAAATATAAAAGGGAACATTTTTAATTAACTAATAAATATATTTAATGTATATCATTTATTGTTTTGATTCCTTAGTTCTAGTAACCGAATAATAATTTGTGCTTTAGTCAAATATTTGAAATATATTAGAATGATCTGATTCCTTAATTATTGGTATCGGATTATATTTTAAATATATTTTAATTTATTTGATTCCTAAAATACTGATAACTGATGAATGATTTATGATTTTTTCAAGATAATCAATTCAGCCGTCAAATAAATTCATGTCACATTCAACTAATTTATGAGTTGATTCATCATGATGGATTTCTAAACCATGATAAATATTGAATTATAACATACTTTTTATTGAATCATGCAATTTTTTACAATGTATTTACCTTTAAATTATAATGTACAAGATTCATTAAACTTGTTACAATATAAAAACACGATTTGAAATTAACATTCATTCTTATACATATGATTCAAAAATTATACATTGTTGGTTCTTGAACTATAACATATCAGATAATGAATCATATCGTCATTCGTTCATTCGCAACATTTACAACTTGATTTTCCTCTTCTCCATTTGATGGTTTTGCGTGCTATTAGCAAAGTAAGAATTATAAACAATCCGTTTCATGAAAATCACAGTCAAATCAACATGATTCACTATTTGTTACTTTATGGTTCATGAATCATGTGGGGTCAAATGATGAACCACAATCTGATTTCATCATTTGATACATTATGATTCATGAATCATACCGTATTTTGTGATAAAATACTGTGACAATCGACCAGTGTGAGTCAAGAATATCGATCTCAAACCGAACACAAAAATCAAACCACTAGTACAGATTATATATTTAACAGCGCTTGAAAAAAAGCGCTGTTAAAAAAAATAGCGTTTTAATATATCGTTTCGAAGAGAACGACGAGCCCAACAAACAAAATGGTCTTTGTTGGGCAAATTCGATCATTTACTATTTTATTTTGAATTTTTAGTATTTTTCCATTATTTTCGAATATTTTATTATTTTTGTTTTAGAGTTTTGTTGTTTTCCTATATAAGGAAACGTAGTTATTATTGTTAAATAGTTGATTTTGAAGTTTTCTGATTTAGAACATTAGTTAAAATGCTAGTTGAACTTGAGAGATGCATGTATATATGCTTGGGAGGGATGCATGTATATATGCTTGGGAGGGATGGCATGTATATATGCTTGGGAGGGATGACATGCATGGTAATATTTTGTCCAAGTGATGTTGGCAACTATTGTGCTTGGAGGTGTATATATTATGACTAATTTATCATGTTTCAAATAATAAATTAATTTATAACAGCGTTTAATTTAAAAATGCGCTGTCGTAATTAGGGTTCTAAACCCTGAACCCCGAACCCTAACCCTTAATTCAAACCCTAATTATAACAGCGTTTAAATAAATAAACGATGTAATATATATTAACTTTTAACAGCGTTTAATTTTAAAAAAGCGCTGTCGTAATTAGGGTTCTAAACCCTGAACCCCGAACCCTAACCCCTAAATCCAAACCCTAATTATAACAGCGTTTAAATAGATAAACGCTGTAATATATATTAAAATTAATAATAAAATAATTACTTTTAACAGCGTTTAATTTCAAATAAACGCTGTAAATTCATAATTAATAATTTTAAATCGAAAAAATTTATATATTACAGCGCTTATTTCATGTAAAAGCGCTGTAAAAGACATCTTTTTACTATTTTTAAGTTTAAAAAATCAGGTTATATATTTTAAAGGTGTTGTTAAGTTAAGAATTTAAAAACTCAATAAGTAACATTCAATTTATTAAAATATCATGAGAACATATATAAGCATTTGAAATCGTTGTCATTTAAAAATTTGTAATGTGTCTCTTTACTAAGCAATAGGTTGAACAATGTACATTTTGATCAACTATACTTTTCATTAATCAAAACACAACAAAAATGCAAGTAAATAATTATTTTTGAAGTAAATGAGTTATTAGCTTCATAAATCAAATTTTCAACTAAATTTGTTTTTTACAAATCAATAAATTATAAAGAAAAAACAAAACAAATATCAACGGTTTACAACAGCGCTTATTATGTTTAAGCGCTGTTGTAAATATTATACGACAGCGCTTAAACATGATAAGCGCTGTTGAAATTTTTTTTAATTCGATTTACTTTAAAAAAATACTCTTTAACAGCGTTTAAATATTTTAAGCGCTGTTAAAGAGAGAAATGACGTGATTGGTCGACTCAGTTTCGCAAAGATTTTAATCCCAATCGTTGCTTAAAATAATCTAACGGTCCACATTCCATACTTAAAATTTCAGAATTTTTAATTACGCGCCCAAACTTCCCGCTACAATCTTTCTATATATATCAAACTTTACATTGAAATTTTTGTGTCAAATTATTTTAGTTCTTCACCGATTCGAGTAAGGATAAACACCTTTTTGTTGAGCTTTGGTGTTTTATATTGAATTTTTTCGTTAAGCTTTTATGTTTTGTTTCGTTTTATATTAACACTATGATATTAACACTATTATTTTCTTGCAGATTTGTCGAATTTTGTGATAATGTCGAAGAGAATGTGACAAATTCAAGACGAGCACCGAGTTCAGCATGAAGAAGGCTAGGGTTTTAGTAAAAAAATCGATTTCAATTTCATTGTAATATTACGATTTAAATAAAATTGATTGCCTTTTAAAGCGGTTTTAATTATTATTAAATTTCAATAACCGTTTTTTCTAATCCCCGAAAATATTATAATAAATATCTTATTGCGAAATATTTAACAGCACTTTAATTTGAATTATTTAATATTTGAATTATTTTAATTTTCTAATTATTAAAAATAATTATTATTTTACAGCGCTTAAATAAAAACCCTGTGTAATATGTTAATTAAACGACCTCGTTTTTGGTTTTACGCGTGGTTGTGAGTTATTATTTTTAATAGCGCTTTTTTCTTGATCTTTAACAGCGCTTCTTGAAGCGCTGTTGAAGCGAGTGCTGTTGTAAATCTCCGATTTATAACAGCGCTTTTTTTAAAAATGCGCTGTTGTTTATAGGCATTTTTAACAGCGCTTAATAATAAATAAGCGCTGTTAAAAATACTTATAAACAACATCGCTTTTTATAAAAAACGCTGTTATAAATCAGTGATTTACAACAGCACTCGTTTCAACAGTGGTTCAAGAAGCGCTGTTGAATAGCAAAAACCCACACTAGTTTAAGCGGTTCCTTAAACACTTCACACTCCAAATTCAACACCTTCAACATGCTCGTTTCGATCGCTTCTTTCGCGATTCAACTCACTTTTACGTAGATGTCGCTCTTTGATTGTATCACTTTTGTTTGTAGATTTTGATTAAAAAGTTGAGATATTCAGACGTTTGACCCTGATATTATGGAATCGCTTAATGTGTGTAGGACTAATTTACCCTTATTGATTTATTATTAATATATTTAATGCTTATTTTGTTTTTATATTTATAAATTGAGCCTAAATCTAAACCATCCAATTATTTGAATTGAACGTTTCAGATTTCTTTTTACTTTATAACTAACATTCACTTTTCACCTGATCTCTACTCTGTGCAAATATTCAATTAATTGGACATATTCGAATCATAAAAAAGGAGTTAATGCGAGACATAGAAATTGACATTATAAGGTCATTATAAGGTCAAGTTTCAAACTGTAACAATGTATTAAGCTACTTGTGACAACAAATAGACACATAATAAAAATATAAAAATTGAATGAGAAGGGAATAAAGAGTGGAGAATTGATGATCCGATTGGTCATTTCAGCTTTTCTGGCATCCGTTCTTTATTTATAGTATTTTTGGAGGAGAGAAATCGAGAAAATTTAGATTCGCGCGTGATGATGTCATGATAGCGTCATCAGGATTTGGCACGAACCACGGGTAAATAGCCTGCGCGAGTAAAGAAGGAACAACCATTTTACTTGTTCTTCATCTGCACTGCCTTATTTCTTCATCAAGCGCGTTACTCTTGGGTTCCAGACACCCTTTTGTGACGCCTTTTGACTTCTACCTCACTTTTGACGTATCATACCTTTAAATCAACTATTTTCATCAATATATGAAATGTAGCTCTTTGAGTCATCTTCACCAGATTATGTTACGTGGGCATCAAGTTTCTAGAACTCTCATGGCGAGCTTCAAAGTCATGAAAGGTTCAACTGTCTTCCATCCCAAATAATGTCCAAAAAAGAGTAAATACGACTCATCCAAAAAAGTGTCTTCAATCCTACCTAATACACCTAAGAGTAAGGATCAGGTGAAAAGCACATTTTGGTTATAAAATACAAACATATCTCAACCATTAAATATTCAAATCGGACGGCTATTAATTTGGGGGTGCAAATATAATTAATTGAAACATTAAATACGAGATTTTGATTTCAAAAACTAGGGAAGGGCAGATTAGTCCACAAAAAATTAAAAATCAATCGGTTTTGATTTTTTTCTTCCATAAATCACTCTCCCCGTATAATCCTCGTTTCCAATTTTATCAAAATCCCTAAAATCCTCCGTCCTGTAATTTTCCTCACCGATCTAATCGATTGCATCAACCAGTAGATAAAATCTTCAATCCAAAGCAGCCAGGCTTCCGGTACGCATAAGCACATGCGTCGACGGAGGAGGAAGTCCTTAATTAACGGATGATGGTGATGGTGGCGGTTGTGTGCGTGGCTGATGGTTGGTTCGTCATCCGCCGAATATACCGAAAAAGTCGTCGTCGGAAGTTGTGGTAGTTGTAGGATTCGTACGGAGGTTTCTCAGGAAATTGTTGTGAAGAAGAAGCAAAAAGGACCTGCAACGCCACTCATGATTCATGAATTCTTTGTTGTTATATGTGAATCGTCCTTATTGTTATATATGATTGGTCTTTTGGTGTTATATATGATTGATCTTTTAATGTTATACCTTTTGGGAACATGTTCATCAATTGATGTATTATGATTCATGAATTGTTCATATGATTCATGATTTGCTATATACTATGATTCATGAATTGTTCATATGATTCATGATTTGCTATACTATGATTCATGAATTGTTCATATGATTCATGAATTGCTATACTATGATTCGTGTCCTATCAGGATGCTATACTATGATTCATGAATTGCTACACTATGATTCATGAATTGTTGATATGATTCGTGAATTGCTATACTATGATTCATGAATTGTTGATATGATTCGTGAATTGCTACACTATGATTCATGATTTGTTGTACTGTGTTCATGTGACATAAACAATATTCCACAAAACAATAAAGTCGGAATAAAAGCTTTATCAGTTATAGGCCAACCCACCACAGCAACCCAATAAACAATCCACATGCTTTGTCCCCCATTTACGTAATAAACACATGACAAAATAAAAGAGACGTAGTCGGACACTATGAAAATCCCAACACTGCTCGGCACAAGAAGAACCCAATAAGAAAAAAGGCTTACTCTCAAAAAATGGAAGAATAAAAAATTGAAAGTCGGTTACTTCAATCCCTTAAAATAAGGGATTGATATTAATGAGAATATTTGAAATATATGTTATGCGTCTATTTCCACTATTGCCCTTTTGAAATTTTTTGTATTAATTAATATTCTTTAATTATAACCATTGATTGAAATCTAATGAGTGGTTTAGATTTGTTTGCATTTTATAACCAATCTAGTACTTTTCATTTGATCCATTCTCTACACCTAAATTATATAAACTACACAAAAAGTGTAATCTAAAACATAAAAGTTATTAAGAGGGAAATTTAAGTATTTTCGATGAGCGCATAAATACGACTCATCACATATACATTGAATGCATATAAAATTTATTGCATATCAATTTATAACTCGGTCAAAGACTGGTACGGCCCTGACTTATTATATACGTCAAAAATGGCCGTAAAATCTCTTTCAGAATGATAATAGAAAGGGAACAAACTTCTTCAACAGTCACAAAAGTAAAACACTTGCTCAATACGAAGGTTGTTCAGATTCAATATTGGGGCCACAAATAATTGAGATTCAAGTCACGCAAAAGAGAGTTTGTATCACGAACAACGTGGTGCTCTTCATTTCTAGCTTTATCAAGGATCATCACTGTTCACTAAGCTCAACATCTCTCTATCTTTTCATCAGCGTTGAGTTGTCACTATTATAAATTAAAAAAAGTACGTAAGACGTAAATAAACTGAATTAATTTGTCGACATAAATAATTTAATTTTTATGAGAATTATGAAGTTTCCAACCCTATCTTTGACCCTAATAGTAATAATACTAACTCATGCACACACTATCATTCTTAATAGTGAAAATCAAGATAACTGGGGCCCAATATTCTTTTGGGGATTGGTGGAATGGAAATACAGAAATCAGAAACATCAATACCAAATTGTAAATAAATAAATAAATAAATACAAATAATAAATACGCACTACGTAAATAGAGGGTTGCTGTTTTGCTATAAATAGGGTAAAGGTAACTCTTTCTATTCCCTAAAACCTACACTATTCTCAATACCTCATCTTCAACGCCCCTCTCTACTCTTCTGCATCAACTTCTCCCCTGCCCCTCTTTCTCATCCTTAAATTTAGGGTTTCGTTGTTGTTGTCAACAGATCTGGAAACATAACTATATGACCCTCTTTGTATTCTTCCACAGCTTTCTTGAACTGCACAATAATCATCTTACCAAGAAAAAGTCATTTGTGCATGGTGTTTGATGTGTGCATCTGATATCTTAGTTCAGTTCAATAAAGCTGTGGGAAGATACACTGAGGTTCACCGCCGGGCGCCATCTTTTAATCGAAATCTAGTTAGTTAGAAGCAGTAGCACTAGATCCATATTATGCATCGTTTTTGTCATTGTCTGTTTAATTCAGATCTATTCATGTTTGATCAGGCTTCACTTTCTAATCGTTTAATTCAGATCCATATTAGGGTTTGGTTTTCTTTTCAGCAAATTAATCCATTCGTTTTTGTGTATCATCATGTTGAACCAACATTCTGGTGTGGTCTTTGTACGAGTTACCTACTCCTAACTATGCCCATATCTTATCTCTGACCTTTAATATACAAATCCTGGATGCGTGCCTCCATATCGCTTAACATTAATCTCATCATCATCATCATCTTCTCTATATCATCTGTTCAAATATTTTCATTTTCTGACTGGAGTGCATAAGATATGAAAGAGTTGTGTTCAAATCGTACATAAGATAAGTGATATATGATAAATCCTTGTAATTACACTAACGTGACGAAAAATGGTAGTCGAAAGTAAGGTCATTTAGAAGGCCAAAGAATATAATTGAGTTGCCTTCTCTCATGAGAGAAGATGATTCATTGTACATACACATATGAGTGCGTAGAGAATTGCAGTGTGTGCCCCTTGTCCCTGAATTTGATGTCATTATGTTGTTTGTTTCCAAGGTTGACATATTCCTCCTACTTTCAGTTGGCTTTTCACCTTACCCTTACCTTTCTTGACGGTGCAGCTAGCTAGCTAAAGCCATACATATGTGTGCAACATTTCACAAAGGGAGCCTACTTGTACATCCATCTTATCAGCTGCCTACCATTCTGTTCAACCACGTATTGTTATATTTGTATGTATCGATATGAATTCTCTTAATCTTTCAGGCTGCAAGTCTCATTCATTGCAACATACTCATTTATCTCAAAAAAACACAGAATAATAATACTCTTCAAATTACATGTATATACTATCTTTATACTCACATGTATACGTCTATTAATTTGTGTTACTTTGTTTTTGCATCTGAATGCGACATATAGGAGCGTCATGAAAAGCAGGCGGCTTATCTACTATCCAGGCTGAGTAGTTTGTCATTAAATGGATGAATGGTGATGCCTATTTAGGGGAAACACTTAACATGTGAAGTTAAGTGATTGATAAATTCGTGAGGTGTTGGTTTTGCATTTGGTTTGGACCACATCAGTGTGTGAGCATTTTCGTATGATAGGAGTAGGCTACCAACTGGCTTTTATCTTCCTAGTAAGTGTAACAAAGCTTACAAAAAGATGGGTGACATTGAGGGGTAGTATTTCTTTTAATAAAAATAGGTTTTTAAGAAGCTTAATTCATTTACTTTTAGTATACATAATCAGGGAAAGTATCATGTGGATCCTCTCAATTTGGTGGACTCATGAATCTCCTCTTGCACCCGTTGATTGCATTTTTTGGACGCACCAGATTGTGCCAACGCATTAATGAAGCATGTGACTTGCACGTGTGTATTTGTCATGTGCACACGTGATGTGCACATGGCAAATGCACATACGTGGCGGAATCTGGTGCGTCCAAAAAATACAATCAACGGATGCAAGAGGGGATCCACGAATCCACCAAATTAGATGGATTCACAGGATGCAACCTCTACATAATCAAGATGACTGCTTAGGTGGTTGCTACTACATAAATCAATGTCCATTCTTATCCAACGTTATACACATTTTGTACAGAACACAGAAACATCAAAACGTCATTGTTTTTGTGCTAAACAACAAGTGTGTAATGCATGAGGCTTATTCAAGATCGAATATATATATTGGGTTAAGATTTAGGAGGATAGTGAAGTATTTGTGAAACCGTAGGACATGATCTCAATCGTTGATTTGTAATCATCCAACAGATGAGATTAAAAGTAAAAAATACCTCCAAATCCAACCGTCACGTGTTTTTTGCAAATCCAACGGCCAACTTTAATAAAAACTAACTATAATCTGACGGTTGAGATTAAAGTTAGTTTTTGTTAAAGTTGGCGGTTGGATTTGCGAAAAATACGGCACGGTTGGATTTGGAGGTATTTTTTACTTTTAATATCATTCGTTGGATTGATAGAAATCAACGGTTAAGATGCTGTCCCTCCGTCTTACAAAACTTTATTTGTCTCCCTAGAACCTTGTCCTATATATATAAGAAATGTATCATGTGGATCCTCTCAATTTGGTGGACTCGTGGATCCCCTCTTGCACCCGTCGATTGCATTTTTTGGACGCACCAGATTGTGCCAGCGCATTAATGAAGCATGTGACTTGCACATACGTGGCGCAATCTCATGCGTACAAAAAATGCAATCAACGAATGCAAAAGGGGATCTACAAGTCCACCAATTTGGATGGATCCACAGGATACAACCTCTATATATATATGACTTTTTGAACTTATATATAATGGATGTAGACGGTGATCTCAACTTCAGAAGCTGTTCCAGGATGCCACTTGATGCATGCAATCCAAGGTAACCAATGAAATTGAAATTAAATGTGCACATGAATATTTACAGCACTGTAGAGTGGATATTGCAGTCAATCACAAGCTTTATATGAACATCATCAACCCTGTGAGTATGCGACAGCACTTAATAAATATTATGTATTTGTAAAGATGATATGAATGAAGCCATGCACATACTAATAATACAAATCTCTATCACTTTAGCAAACATAATCAAAGCTTCTTTCCAATAATAACAATCTATAATAGACGCTCCCATGTGTATTTTTAATCACAACAAATCTCAACCTCTTTTGTTGTAAGATTCTCTCTTCATTATTAATGGTAAATCTTATCACACAGGAAGCCTCTTTAGTCTTTTTTTAGATTTATAATTAAGCTTTTCATCCCACTAAGCTTAATTTTATAACACTTATTACTAATAAAGTGGTCCTAATATTGATTTGTCCGTTGGCTTTATTGTGATGTTTTGTTATTTATATCGGCACGAAAACTTCTGTTTACTTTGAGAACGTTATTGTCAGTGATCAACTCTTGTAAGAATTAATATTTTGATAATTAATGGAAAGAAAGCACTGAGATGATTGGTATTGATTGCACACCAATCTCTATAATATCAACTGTAAGAGAATCAAAAAAATGCCAGTTTAACCTAAAAATCTCAAATGGTAGTTTTGACTAGCATTTTTTACATGCTTTGTTGGGGCTCAATATCCTCTACGTAGTTCACGCACCAGAAGTAGAGACGCTCAATTGTGCTAAGCAGTAAAATATGCACCGGTGATTACATTTACGGTTAGCTAGCTTAAAGTCGTTTGGTGTCATATGGTGTGCGTAGATCCTAATATAACAGGTAAAGCATGTTTGTGCATAATGTATCTACTCCACAAATTAATGAAAGTAAATAATACATTGTGATGTTACCTAGGGTTTCGGTCATTAACGAACCCATGGTTTCTGTTGACAAGTGATATAATGTCACTTGCTCTCTTATTTAGGCATTTAAGGTTAGAGTGAGACTCATTTGAGACCTTCAAGTTAAGATATCGTGAGACCAACTTTTATGTCACACATTTTATTCAAATGCTTGTACGTGATTGTGTCACGACACCAATGCTCATGTTCTATCTGAGTGCACATTCACCTATACAAATAGTTATGCTCAAAAATGCAAAAAATTCTTGATATGTGCAAGGGGTTCCTAAGCAGGGGCGGATTCAAGGGGGTTGGCGGGATCCTTTGCCCCCCTAATCACGAGAAAACGGAATTTTTATAAGTATCTGTATGTAATCGGACAGCTAGTTTTACAAAAAATTTGCCCCCTTATATATTGGGCTGGCTCCGCCACTGTTCCTAAGGAGCCCGACTCAATAAAAGCATTAGATGATATATACCCAGTTTGAAACCCAAATAAACCACACGAATTATGATGCAAAGCGACTTTAAATGCAAAAATCCCTTTTGGTTCTAAATATTTAGATGAATTCATAATACTTTGTTGATAAAAAGTGTAATAAAATTCCATGATTTCTAAGTACCAATAACACAAACAAGATGTTGTCATTTCGATGCTTTCATATGCGTTGTCCACATCATGCATCATTCGGTACTTTACACATAGTTTTCCCAGTGATTCCATGTGATGTGTGGGGATGCGGATGACACTATACTCATCTGCTGTATAACTCCAGTCTGTCCTGGCATATGTATGAATGGCCTCATATGACAATAAAAGAGATGCATTAATATGTGACTAACACATGTATTTCAAGTTCAATTTTAGCATCTTATCGAAGCTTAGCGCTCTAAACCATCTTACTAATTATTTCATTCGGTGACAATAAATAATTAACATTCACAACAGTAAATACGATAAAAGTGCCTGTCTGATGATGTTTTTCACACGACCACCCGGCTCCACCGCTGCAGAGAATGGAACAAAAGATCCTCTTTCCGCATATATCACTAGCAGACACAACTAGCGCAGATTAATAGTAATACAATTGGCTGGTTGTGTGGCACAGGGTATGTAGGAAAACAGCAGCGTTTTGGACGTATGACAGGTTGGAAATGCACTAGATACAATAATAATATCAACTCCATGACTTGATATAATCCTCTATTGGAGTAGAGAAAGACATGCATATACTATGCAGCTGAACAGAGACAGACAGAGACAGAAGACAGACCGAGCAGTATCATCAGCAATCAACAACTAGCTGCGACCAGCTAACCTAGCTGCCTAGCCTTTCTGTCACTGAAACTTATGATGAAGATAGGGTTCTTTTAAAAATGTGATTGAAGTTTACTTATGGTGATTATAGAGATAAATCTAACGCTTCATTTAAAGAGTAACTATAGTTTTAGCAGGGTGAGAAGAGAAGCTAGGTCATCTAAACTAGTTCATGTGATCGCATGCTAGGGTTTCTTCTGACTGTTGGGTATATTAGGTTCATTTGGTAGCAGTGATGGGAATCCTTCTCTACAGCGATGCCTGCCTTACACAGAACTGTGTTTTTAGAACATTGTGACATTTTTAATAAATCTATGTTTCTAGTCTTATTCATAGTGATAAATTAAAGAAGATGGTAGAAGTAGAAATATACTGCCAATGACTAAAAATCTTGGGATTCCATACATAATATTCTTAACAAAATCTTGGAAGTGTCATCATATTAATTGGACATGTTTTTGAATAAAATAAAGTGTAATTAGCAGTTGTGATGGATTAATTCTCACCTTACGGGTGCTTTGAAGACTTGCACTCAAACTAGGCACTGGTAAATTTACCTCAATTACTTAAGGGAGTCGCCAATTATTTCTATGTCATGTAATTATTACATCTAATTTTTTGTTCGAGGGAGACAAACCCCCATGAGTTTGATTGTGCATTTAACCTATACTTTGCAAATCAAAATGTGAGAGGCACATACCAAGAGAGTAAACAGGACACAAAATCATATGTAAGAACAGGAATTACCTAATTGAAGGTCTCAGTGGTGTTGGCTTCCAGTCCCCGTGTGGGAGATCTGAGAAGAAAACATCAGACTAATCCATTTTGCAAACCAAAAAAGCCTCAAAGGCCATGTTTTCCCACTGCTTTCTTGAGCTTCTAGTTTTGTCAGATCTACTTCAAACCCCCCCAGAAACCAACGACCACAGTAAAGAAGTTCAAGAAAGCTGTGGAAGAGCATGACAGGACTCATCTCCAGTAAACCAGAATTACAAACTGATCGAGAAAGAGAGATCGAGGAACATGAAAGGAAGGTGATCATGAGCTAGCTAGTAGAGAATTATTGATTATGGTAACTAGGAGCTGGGTGTGCTGAGAGAATTAGAAAAGGCTGATTTAAGAGATCGATGGACCACAACACTAGCAAGCCAGCAGGCTGCTAGATGCCCAATGAATGATTCTCAGCAGAAGCCGCAACTTTAATGCATTAATATATAGGAAAAAGGATTACTCAAGTTTCTGAAATCAAAGATGAGTACCCAAGGAAGGGTTCATTGCACTCTTCACCGATGGCCACACACACACCACATGTTGGCTAGCAGTTTCTACCAACAAAAGTGGGCTATCTCTTAGTCACAAGACAAACTACTTTTTAACAATACCCTCAGCTAACTCGATCCCACTTATCCCGCTGCTCAGTCGTGGGCCTACACAATTTGAGACGTCAAGTTATTCGATCGAACAGCTCATTTAACTTACTCTTTCTTTACTAGAGAGTACGCGTACACTAGAGAGCTGTGATTTTGCCAACATGCATTAGTAATGTCTCATGTTATTTTTCATGCGATAATTAATTACTAATTAGAAATATTAGACATTATATACTTGGGGTAAACAGTTCTCTTTCCGTCTTAAAATGTACTCCGTATGTTGTAATATCATTGTTTTGCATCTCTAAGTTTGTTTCAACTTATTGTATTTGATAAAGTGTGCCAGTGCATCTCATTAATTGAAAGTAGAAACTATATGTCAAGTAAGATTATATATGCAAGCAATAATGGAGTATCAAATTAAATGCATATGTTATCATACTTTGCATTAACTTCACCAAAGAGTTGAGATTTAGAGAGACATGCATATTTTGTAAGATAGAAGGACGTAATCTCAGCCAATTTGATTAAATCGATGTTTGAGATTAATGTTTTTTTAAATTAATTAGAAAATTAGATTTACAAAAATACGAACGGTTGAGAATTGATAGTTATCAATATCATCCATTGGATGGTTAGAAACAACGGTTGAAATTGTTTCCTTCCGTCTTACTAAATTATACATGTCCTCTTAGAACTTCTTCTTGTCACCAAATTAGAACGGTGAGATCTCTTAACTCTGTTATTCTTTAAGATTATTCAGCTAGGAACCTGAGACGAATTTGAGTGCACATAAACATACGTAATGTAAAGAGTTTTGAGGGAAGGATCGCGATTGATGAGCCGATGGATGTCACTTAATTTGTCATATGACAACTTGTGATCTGTTGAGATCATCATATTTGTTACCTCTCTTATTTATTTTTACTGATCGATGGTTGAGGTATGGGGTATATGTATATATATTCAATGGTCCCCATGCATGCATGATGTAATCTCTGTTTTTTGTGTACATTATTATGTATTGTGTGTCATTGCAACTGCGTGACTCCTTTGAATCACCTCATCACTTGTTTATTCAATTCAAATCTTCGAAACTCAAATTTTTAATTCTGCGATCAGCAGGCTACTATTATTATTAAATGAGCGAATTAGATTATATAAATATGGGAATTGGACTGCTGACGAAGTTTTTAGCGGAAAATATTAGTTATGTAAGAAAGTGAGACATAAATACAATTAATTTTAATTAATTTAACAATTGATATTTATATTTGTCAAACCCAGTTACAACCATCAATTAGTTCAGAATCATATCTTATGTCCTGCATATATTTGTTATCTCTCGATCTGAAGAGGCCCATATCGGCCCATCAAATTTTGTTGATTCAATTAAATATATATTCACAAGTAATTGTGTGCACACTATCTGAGCTTTTAGGGTGTGAGACACATAAATATTGTCTGGCCGTAGGACGCATTCATAACCGTTGATCTTGTAAATATTGACGGTTGTGATTGAATTCGGTTATTAATTAAATTTAAAACTTAATATGCAAAAAATGCATGGCGGTTTAGAATAAGCGGTTATTTTCATATAAATCATAAACGTTGAATATATAGAAATCTACGGTCATGATGATGTCCTACGGTTCTACCAAAATTTGTTTGTTTCACTTGAACCCTTTCCGAGCTTTTATATCTTTTCTATCATAATTTGTTTAAATTGACCAAATATGACATCAATTAATTCTAAATAAAATTAAATGTATAATACATTTGAGATATGTTATCTCTGTGGGTTGAGTTCTAGAGAGACATTAAATATATGTGAGACGGAAGGACTAAATCTTAGTCGTTTATTTTGATAATCTGACGGCTGAGATTAAAGTTGGTTATTAGTAAATGGTCGGTTGAATTTGCAAAAAATCTTAGCGGTTAAGTTTGACGGTTTTATTTAGGACAAAATCTCATCCGTTAGATTATTAATAATCAACGATCGAAATCATGTCCTACAGTCTCACATATATTTAGATGTCCTTCTTGAACACTATTCATGATAGCATTGTTGTATTTAGAGTTACGGATAATCTTTTTTTGAAATAAAGCAAATATTAACAAAATCAGGGGCATTATTGGAAACCAAAAGTTGGCTTCAAAAAATAATTGACAATAGAACCCTTTGTGCTTTATTAATAGTATAGATAATTTAGCGAAGAAGATTTAAGCATGTAAGTGTAAAGAAATAAAATATGTATACCAAATTCAAAACAAATAGAACTTGTAAGAGATATACAAATCAGGGGCGGATCCGTCGGGGCTGGTAGGGATCATGTACCTTGCCAAACCAAGACAGATCCAAAGGATAGTTGGAAAAAATCGTTGTATTATATTATTTCTTTTGTTTTTTACACAACAAATTTTAGTTTATATATATATATATATATTTAATTTAATTTTCGGTATATCAATAATTTAAAAATAAATTAGTTCTTGATTTTAGTTTCTAAACAAAATTTGAATATAATACTATTGCATGGATAAGGATCTAGGAAGGCAAATAAGTTTATGTGAGACGGAAGGATATCATATCGACCATACTAATGGTAATATGGATAATCGTTAATCTCCAACCGCCCGCTCTTTTTACAAATTCATTTAAATTTTAATTAAAAATTAATATAATCTCAAGCGCTAATTTAATCTAAACCAATTACTGAGTAAGTCTCACATCTCACATAAATTATTTAATTTCTCTAAATCTTAACCCTCTATTGCATAATTCAATATTTGATCGACATCTCTATTATGTGGCATTTCGAAATATATGAATCATAATATTTTCATCGAAGAATGAGACAAAGCCACTGACACGACATTGATCGATATAAAAAATAAATATGAAGTTAGGTTCGAATTGGAAGTGCAAATGCAGGGTTCGGATTCGGTGATGCGTACAACACTATGCAGCGGATTGGAAACTACGTAGTTTAATATAAATGTTTGTAAAACTACGCCATTTTACTAAAATTCAAATAAAAAATTACTGAACCCTTTTTAAAACGACGTAGTATTATACTTGAACGACGTAGTTTCACATTAAACTCTGTGTTTTGAATTAGCTGCATACTGTTGTTCGCAGCATAGGATCTCATTCCGCAAATGCAAAGCTTAATTTGGTGAAAACAAAGTGTGTGTCGATGACGATAATGGCGGAGATGGTCGGATTCGGACAACATGTCATTAAACATCTAACAATAATAGTGAATAAAAACTATTGGAATAGTATGAAGGATATCATATCGACCATACTAATGGTAATATGGATAATCGTTAATCTCCAACCGCCCGCTCTTTTTACAAATTCATTTAAATTTTAATTAAAAATTAATATAATCTCAAGCGCTAATTTAATCTAAACCAATTACTGAGTAAGTCTCACATCTCACATAAATTATTTAATTTCTCTAAATCTTAACCCTCTATTGCATAATTCAATATTTGATCGACATCTCTATTATGTGGCATTTCGAAATATATGAATCATAATATTTTCATCGAAGAATGAGACAAAGCCACTGACACGACATTGATCGATATAAAAAATAAATATGAAGTTAGGTTCGAATTGGAAGTGCAAATGCAGGGTTCGGATTCGGTGATGCGTACAACACTATGCAGCGGATTGGAAACTACGTAGTTTAATATAAATGTTTGTAAAACTACGCCATTTTACTAAAATTCAAATAAAAAATTACTGAACCCTTTTTAAAACGACGTAGTATTATACTTGAACGACGTAGTTTCACATTAAACTCTGTGTTTTGAATTAGCTGCATACTGTTGTTCGCAGCATAGGATCTCATTCCGCAAATGCAAAGCTTAATTTGGTGAAAACAAAGTGTGTGTCGATGACGATAATGGCGGAGATGGTCGGATTCGGACAACATGTCATTAAACATCTAACAATAATAGTTAATAAAAACTATTGGAATAGTATGAAGATGCAGTTTCATGTCAATTGTTAATGTGTTCATGAAATACAATATTAAGGTTCATGAAATAAATATTAATTGAGTTTTTAGCTTTACACTAATTGCACCTTAATAATCAAACAACCATGGCAGCTTACCTTGCAATTGACGTCGTTATCAACCGCCTCCTAGATCGGATGAGAAGTTGGCTATTAGGTGATGGCTGGCATCGGACATGAGGAGTCAAGTAACACATCATTGTTATAAATTCAAAATTACAATGTTGAATAGTTAGATTTTAAAAAAGTACACCTAAAATTTTGGGATTTGATATATTCATGAGATTAATTAGGTTAATAAATGTGTAATTACATGTTTGTCTTTTATACATGATCATTTCTCATCGGTTATGCGGTGTCTAAAAATTATGTAATTCTCTATTAAGGTTATCATTTATTATCGGTTTAGAATTTTTATTATGTGAACTCTCAAAATCATTCAAAGATTTGATCTTAACCTCGTATAAGAATCATTGTTTAAGTAGTAATGAGCAATGGGGTAAACCCCTAGAGGGACCACTCTCCATCCGGTCATCATGATTGAGTTTTCTTTCTTTCTTTCGCCTCGACTTTATTTTAAAAGCACTTCAAGCTCATTCAATTTGACATCTCTAAAAGTTTCTATTTTAACCATCACGTTAACATAACTGTTTTATTCTCGTAGAACCTTACATAGTTGATACAAATGGCAATACAAATGACAATACAAATGACTTCATAAAGGAAAAGTTTTATAATGATGCTGTGTATTTGACATGTTTGTCTAGACTCTCATCAACATTTGTGATGTAAACAATCATGATTTGTGGCCGTTTTAAAATATCTTCATGGAGATACCATCTTATTCTCGAATAGACACTTTTAAATCTCATTTTCAAAAAGCTTGCCAAGCCAACTTAGATGATTTTTTTACACAACATTATCCCTTAAAGTGAAGACTAACCACGGGAATTTGAGAAACACAATATTGTCAAAACCTTTTATATGGTGTCGACAAAAAATAGTTGTACAACTTACAAGTATAAAGTAAAAGTCTCATTTATCCGCATACTTAAAGTATAGTAATTATGATGCTAATCACTCTATCATATTTCACTCTTAAGAGAACCTTCATCTTTACATAGAATTGCATCGTTTATAAACTTGTGTAAGATGTCATCAACATAGTTTGACTTACATGACCAAGATTTTTGTCATATGCCAAATTTAAATCAGGATCACCTCTATAAGTCTTTAGTCGTCCACATTTAGTACAGACTTTACTCACATTATCATGCATTCATAAGTTTTCAGTAGACCTGTTCTACTTTAGGTTGGCCTGACAGGCACGGTTCGTCTGGCCGATCATTTAAACGGACTTGGACATATATTAATTCGATGGGTTAACCCGTTCAAAGAAATTATATTTTGTATTATTTTGAAAGAACTTTCTATGTTTGATTATATTGCAAGCTGATTTTTTTAATAGTTTTTTATTATAGCGCGGTGGGTAACCCAGACCAATGAATAGGGCGACTTTGGACATTATTTTAAGTCCACATTCACTAGGGTGGGTTTAGCCCGATCCGAATGTATGGATACTAATTTTAAAAATAATCTGGTCCAACCCCGTAAATATTCTCATAGCTAGGACTGTATCATCTGTTGGTTCATCATCCAAAGAGAAGATGGATTCGACATCTGAGTCATCAATATCCTCAATCCGTGCTAAATATTAAAGAAGATTGTCTCTCTTTCCTTCTTATTTAGGCATTGTTTAGCATAATGTCCTTTCTTCTTGTGGATATAACACCCATCTGATTTTTTGAATCCTCTTTGTTTTTTCTTACTAAAGAACTTCCATTTCTTTCCTCCAAATAACTGAGAAATATTTTTTCTGCCACTTACTTTTCACTTTGTTACCTTTATATGATAGCTAGTAGAGCAGTTGCATTTCTTTTTTCTACGTTTGATAGAAAGTTCTGGACGATCACAAGCTTTTCCGAGAAGTTTCCCTTGTTCTCGCAATTGCTTGAAGAACTTTGGATGGTAGCATATATAACTTCTCTTAAGCTGCTATTAATGTTTGATAGATTTCACCTAATGAAACTTGGTTGAGGGCTATATCCTTGAGAGATAATATCCTTGAAGTCTCATTTTCAAGGGGTTCTGGTAGTGAGTTCAGATAGGCTTGTTTGAGATTAACGTCATCTATCCCGTTGAGAGCATAAAATCTCTTCGACATTCATTCATAAAGTTTTTTCAAATCTTTTCTCTTAGAGAGCAGCATCGCATGCTTAAATATTATTCTCTAGCCGAAACTGTATAGTGATCCCATGTATCTAAAATTCATTGTGAATGTGTCCACCAATCAAATCATCAATTATTAGAGATTGTCTTACCTACAACAATCGATATTGGTTAAGGTTAATCCATCATTGTCTGAGGTAACCATGAAATTTTGAAACTAACTTGTCTATCACGTTGGGAAGAGTAGCTCCAGGGTTTATCAACTGTTCTGTGAGTCAAGCATGCATCTTGTAAATCTTATCTCGCCATTTTGAGGGAGGAATATTATCAAAAGAGAAACCATTATGTGACTCGTTGTAAACTCTTGGATTCCATTCTAGTACGGGATTTGACCTTCGAGGCTCTTTTCTTTCTTCATAAATATTTCGTGCTTCAATCTCCATATCTTCTTTAACTATAATTGGATCTGTCATCATAAATTCTGGAATAATAGCTTCTTCATTTGAATTCTCTAACAATGCTTTAGACAATTTTGTTTTTTGTTTTGAATATGTACTTTGTGTTGCTACTTTCTCTAGAAAAGTTAATTTCGGGGTTTTTACTGGTTTCATCATGAACTGTGATTCGCCTTTTTCATGTAAGGAGTTTTTGTGTTACTTTTCTTCAACAATCAATTATTGTCTTCTTTTGTTGACACGTGGTTCAATACTTGATGGAACGAATGAGGATGATCCAAAATGGCCCGGATCCTTCGGTAAAGAAAGAGGCTGGAATTGGGCTGTATGCGGAGGTGTATAGATTAGATATGGTGTGAAGATATCATATGGCATATGACTTTGACTCCTGAGTTTGCTTTGTAAAGAGTTTAGCTGTGCTTCAAGAGACCTAAGTTGTGACTCTTTCTGATGCATGATTGGTGAGGTTAAGGATACATAACTGCTAAATGGAGAAGTTCTTGACGGAGAGAAGATATTTTCGCATTAATCTCCTTGATAAAAACGTCCAAATGGTTACCTTTTTGTCAAGTCGATCTAAATAATGGTTTTGAGTGATCAATGCGTTTGTGTTTGCCGTTTTAGTGTTGCTTCTATCACACTGATTTGCTTTGTTGACCAATCTGGATATTTTATGATTGAATTCTTGATTTTCCACGAGTGCTTCATATTTTCTTTTTCAAACTCTTGTGGTGGAAATGTCATTTACTGGGAGGTTGAGGGTCCAAACATAAAACATTGTCGGATTTCTTCCTTCTCAGGGGTTTTTGAGGTCAGATTGTTTGGATAGAGTACTTAATATTCAAAATTTCTTCCAGAGGTTGATAAGGCATTTTTGTATGCTGTTTTAGGTCCTTTACATTACATATATTTCTAACATTTTAAGTATAAGATTACGCTTTTGGTGTAGTTTTGTATTCAGGTTTATCAGAGAAGTTAGAATGAAAGTGCAACAAGAAGGCTGAATCTTTGGTGAAAACAACAAGATGACAAGAACCACAAAAACAGAGGAGCGCGCGAGAAGCGTAGCGGGCGAGTTGTGTCGCGCAGAGGCAAAACGATGACGTTAGCAGTCAGCGACAAAACTGGAAATGATGATGTCAGCATGCGCGAGAATATTTCCTAAGCTGAATTTTAGAAGATAAAGATGATTTCCAGATATTCTCTTGCCTATTTTTTTGCGGAAACCCTAGAAGGCAAGACTATAAATACAACGCATGAAGGAAATCAAAGAGAGCCACCCTAGAGCCGAGAGCCGATTTTAGAGAAGAAAGACGCACGAGCTGCCGACGCAAGCAGAGTGACGCGCAAACCAGACTCGAGAATCAGATTTGTTCTTGTTATTTTAGTTGTTCAAACATAAACGTTGAGATGTATACATTCAGCATGTCTAGCTAACTTACTGAATTCGGTTTGGATTTTGATATATGAATAATATGTTTTGAGGTCTTGTTCTTAGTTGCATGATATGTTTAGTATTATTACTCCAAGCGTAATTGCATGATAATTAGGTTAGATAGTTAAGCGAAGCCTGACCCGCAGACTTAATTATAGAATCTGTTATCTATTGTTAAACTATCAGAGGTATGATTGTGAATGATTAGGAGTAACACTAGAATAGTTAATCACTACCTTGATCGGATTCGTGGTTAATTAGACTAGGCCGAGTAATAATATCATACGGACCTTGACCAAAATGTATGTATAGGTTATTAAGCCTTGACCGGACCTTAACTTACGTGGACATTATATCATATATCTTTAGTGATCAATGATAAACATAGAGTTCATAGTGACAAGTCTGAACCGAGCTCATCTCTGTTTTTGTTAAACACCTTTATAACCTGCATTCGGTTGCGCGCCAGTAGCATTGCGCGCGCTTCTTTTCATATTCTGTTCAATTACTCACAAACCCCAATTTTGGTTGTAGATAAAAAATCACTTCTCACCGTTCCCTGTGGATTCGACCCCTGCTTACCATGACTATACTAAAGGGGAGACTAGGGATAAATTTGCAGCACTCAACGACGTGTCGTCAAAGGTTCACCAAGAAGGCCAACTCGTGAATCTCCAAACTAATATTGTTCTCTGAGTAGCTGTTTGGGATGTATTCGATTTTCTTCTCCTTCGTTTAGGAATGTCATCTTTATCTGAGCTTTCTTCTATGCATCTTTGGCATTCACAAATATCAAAATATTTGTGACCCGTTTCATTAGAAGATGAGTAGATAGGATCTCCAAGTGAGTTAAAGGATTCTACAGGAACACCTGGTAAGTATATGTCTTGTACCATGACTGGAGAGTTTTTGGGAGATATCATACCTATTTCCGTCCATAAAGCTAGTGGTCTAGTATTTTCATCATTTTGAGGTCTAAATGATATTTCTATAGTTCCATCTCCTCTTCGGCGAATAGAAGAATCCACTGACTGAATCGGTGTACTGCTTTCGTAAAGCTTTTCGTAGTTAGTTATCCATGATTCTGGATGTAGCTTGATTAGCTCACTCCTAGAAATTTATCTCGGAATATGGATGCACGATGGGCTATGTTTTGAATCCAACTTTATGAGCAGAGCATCATCAGTATCTCGTGGGAGGCTAAGATCCATTGCATAGTTTTGAACTCTGTAGGCCATTTGATGATGAAGAGTTGCCACATATGTATTACCTATTTGCGGTGCTCTGGTGCTCTGGTGATTTGAAGTTGAATTTGCTTATTCTAGTAAATTTTGGGTCTTCAAGTGCTACGTTGAAATTTGGAAAAAGCGTGACGAATATAGTGCCAACATTTAAGGTTGTCTGAAGAGTTGCGATACAAGCATGTTGGTATTCATTATATATTGTGTCAAGAAGTGCAATTCTGGCTACTACAGGTAGACCTTTCCTTCAATCAAGGGTTAATGCTAGACGAATGGTTAATGCTAGACGAATGGTTAATGCTAGACGAATGGTTTACATCTTATTCCTTGTATCACCTATCAATTAAAGAGTTTACATCTTATACATCAATTTATAGTGAAAAATTATGTATAATTTAAATTTTTAGGGATACCTAGTAAGAGTGAAGACTAAGGAGGACGTATAAGTATTTGTAATATCGATTACTAATAATTCAAAGGATGAGATTTAAACAAAAAATAACCATCAAATCCAACGTTCGTATTTTTTGCAAATCCAACCGCCCAATTAATTAAAAACCAACTTTAATCTCAACCGTCGGATTAATTCAATCAACGATTGAGATTATGTTCTCGCGTCTTTCAATATTAATTGTCATTCCTGATCCTATTCCTTGTATCACGTATCAGTTAAAGAGTTTACATCTTATACATCAATTTATAGTGAACAAATTTATTCTAAATATAAAGCAGGCAGGATGCTATTGACGGTTACCAATGAAGCTACATTTCTTATCCCGATTATACCCCTATTATTTGAAAAAATTACTAACAATGCCATTAATCAAAAATACTCTATTATAGATAATCATTTACAAGCACATATTTCATGTGCGTTTATACTAGTTATGTATAATTTATACTTGTAGGGATATATAAATAAGTCGACAAATGAGATTTGATCCCGAAAAATCGTCAAATCTAACCGCCCGTATTTTTTGCAAATAAAATCGCCCATTTTGGTATAAAGCCAATTTTAATTTAAACCGTCAGATTCATCGAATCAACGATTGAGATTACATCCTCCGATCTCACAAATATAAAATGTTTCCTTAGATCTTTTCACTTATAAATAAGGGTTAATTACAGATGACCACCTACACAATAGGCCATATTCCACTCCACTGCCCTTATACTGTAATATTGCATTCAACCAACTGTATAACGTTTGTCGTTACCAAACAACTACCTGTCACAGTTCCATCAAAGATTCCGTTATATATATTAGCTTTTTTTAATATAATCATAATATTTATATTACAATACATCACCACTATAATAAATGAATTTTCTCTTCACCACCTCCATAATTGCTTCCGTTACCATTTAACCACCTCTCCGTTAGCATAGATGGTTATTTGATAACAACGATAATTATAAGGTGGTTGAATGCAAATTTAAATAATAATAGTGGTGGAGTGGAATAGGTACTATTATACAGATGATCATCTGTAATTAACCCTATAAATAATACAAACAGGTTAAGTTTTAATAATCTAAAAATATTATCATCGGTTAATTTGATTGTTTATATCATGACATCTTTTATCAGAATCAAACACGGCAAACCCAACGCAATGAGAAAAGTCAAAGACTTAATCAACAAGATAACCCCCTAACTGGCCTGAACCGTCGCCGTTTCGTACCTACCAGTCGCATTATCATCTTCTCCCTTTCAAAATAAAAAATAAAACAAAAAACAAAACGAAGAACGAATTCTGGATTTTCGCCGATTCGCTTAATCGCTAAGAAAACTCGAACTCTCCATATCTCTTCGATCATCGGCGATGCAGGAAACCGATTTGCACGATTTGTCAGACGATCCAGATTACGCCGCGTCGCAGCGTCATGTAAGAAATTGCCTTCGTATTGATGTATTTTTTATGTTTACTGCATTCGGTACAACTTGATTTCGCTGATTGATTGGATTCTGTGCTGTGTAGTTTGCTGACTTTGCGTGTAGGATGTTTAAGTGATGATGCTGATGTTGTGATGTTTTTATTGATGTGGAATTTTTAGGGCACAGGAACTTTGAGTAGGAGTAATAGTAGCATGAGGAGCTCATTGAGCGAGCCTGAAGGCGCTGAGATTGTTTATTCGAAAGATAATGTTTCTATCATCCAACACAGTATGCATCTGAAAGGATTAGTGGGAGATTGAAGCTTATCAAACAAGGTTCTTCCTTGTTTTTGGTAAGCCGTTCATTTGCGGAAAGGATTCGCTGTAATAGTTTTATCATTAACGATTGGTTATGCTTTCTTTGCTGAAGTATTTTACATTTTCATATTTTTGCAGACTTGGATTCCATACAAAGGTCAGAATTCGAATGCGAGGTTATCCGAGAAAGGTTAGTTTGGAATTATTTTCGTTAGATTACAGGCTATTGGCGGTTGTTTTTTGGTATTGGTATATTTAAACCTTCCTATGGCATTAATTTCAGCATTACTACTGAGTAATTTTAAAGTTTCTGTGTTTTCAGATAGAAGCCTTTATACTATTAGATCGGTGTCTTTCACTGACATACGATCAATACGTCGACACACGCCTCCACTGGGATGGCAGTACATAATCATTGTTTTGTCATCAGGTATAGTTTCAACATATATAAGCGACACAGATTTTATATTGATTACCATGTAATGGCTCAATGAAATTTCTTTTTGAAGCGTTAGTATCCGATTTATTTTAATTAATCCCATGAAGTCCATCATTGGACCTTTTGTCTCATGTAATAATTTATTCCTTTGTCTGGACTGATGGTTCATATACAAGAAATGAATGGAACTCTGTAATGACAGTAGTCAACTAGTCACAAGCATCCTTTTGCATGAACATTGTAGGCAATTGCTATACTATGTTGAGATTATTCTTAGTTGATTGCGCGAATTTATATATGTCATATGTGAACGAGAGTACGAGTCTGTGTGATATTATAAGGTGAAGGACAAGATTTCTTGAGATTCCTTTTAGCAGTTACTGGATAACTAATACACATGACAAATGTTCTGATTCAGTTCAGAACCAAATCTTATGTATATGGAACAAAAAGCTGGTAATAATCAATTGATAACTAATACAGGTCTTGCATTTCCACCTCTGTATTTCTACAATGGAGGTGTTCGAGAATTTTTGGCAACAACAAAGCAACATGTCTTCATAGTGAGGTCAGTCACATTCTGTGTAATTAAGCAGGTCCATTTTATATTTGGACAAATCATTATTTTATTGTAATATATTCATTTTTCAGTCTCTAGTTGGAATAAATAAAAAGCAATGGCATTTTTTTACTTTTTATTTTGTGGATTTCCTCTTCAGCTTAATGCTAGTTAACTAGTGCTTCACTTGGATTATAGTGTTTATCTAATTGCGTAGAATGTTTAGTTTGTATCTCTCCTCTTACGGATTAATAGAGTTGTGGACCTCTTGCACTCCTCTTCAGAGATTTTCTTTGGACTGATTCTATCAGTGGGCCCTTTTGGCCCTTGACTTGTGTTGTCTTGTCTTTTACTCACTTTTTTTGTGATTACATAAGAACCTGTGTTAAATATGAATGTTAAGTTCAATTGGCTCATTTAGCTGTTCCCTCAACAGATCTTCCGAAGATGCGAATGTTTTCATTGTTAATGACCTTCAAGATCCGCTACAGGTACTGTTCTTATTTCATAAAGGCTACCACTTTCAAAACCTGAGTTTTTAAGAGAAAATTGCTTTTAAACAAGAGTAGTCATTTTTCCTTAACAAAATGTTAACTCAATATCTTCAAATGATATGTTAGCGGTTTATTGGGAGATTATATTCGTTTTTCTTTCTTACTGTATATGAATGATATTTAGTCTTTATAGAGGCTACATAATTCTTGCTTCCATATATTACATGCAGAAAAAGCCTTTATAGGTACTGTTTCTTTACACAAAGGGATGACTGCAAATATTTATAGTTGCATTCCCATTAACTGTTAACTAAGAAAATAAATGGGTGAAAATTTGAGATTCAAAATTAACTAGGTTTTACAATGTTATTTATTATTTACTTCAGAGGACGCTATCTTCATTGGAACTTCCGGGTGTTGTTTCTGTCGCAAATGGGACGCATATCATAGAACCATCATCAAATGGGAGAATCAATGAGGGAAATTCTCATGAAGGTAGCTCAAGTTTACAGCAAAATGCAAGGCAGAAGCAGAAATACCAGGATCCTGCTCGAGATTTGTCGATTCAAGTATTGGAAAAGTTTTCTCTCGTTACCAGATTTGCCCGAGAGACTACATCGCAACTTTTCCGCGAAAATCATAGTGATGGACATATGGGTGCTGATAACGAAATGAGGCATCAAAATTACAGCAGATATGACAATCCTAATAATTCTTCAACAGATTCAGAAAGAGATGCTGAACAAGCCCCAGTACCTGCAGATCCCCTTGAGGTACTTTTTCTCTCTATGACTCCTGTATTAGCTTTTGTACCCTAAATTTTACTGAAATGTTTGGAGTTAGAAGTAGCGTTTTTTCAGTTACAGTATTAAGTGCAGAATGGAAATAATAGTTTTGCTTGCTATAACTTGGTTGACATTCTGACCATTGCACTGGCGACGTGCTTGCTCAATTATACAAGGCATTCAATAGTATTGGAATACAAATCTCTTGATTGGTCCAGATAGTTTTTACTGTATTGTGTTAATAGAAACACAAACTTATTACCATTCTCATTAAACATGCCCTTGTTAGATAGAATCATGCATGGTAGAATTCTGATCCATGGAGAACTGCTCACCAATGTGGAATCTTTTGAATTCCAGCTAGTCATTGGGAAGGAAGTTTTAGGTTTGCATAAGTTCTCAAGGATTACTCTCCTTTATGTTTAGTTTGTCATCAGTTGTGCTAAAACTGGGGAAGACTTTTAGCATGCCCCGTAAAGGAGACCGTTAAGTAAGCAGTGTGGTGATCTGCTCAGTAGTTCTCTTTTCTTCTATGTTTATATACCAGAAATAGATGAGTTAGAGAATACTGGCTCTTGGGACTGTACCACTGAACTTGAGTAATATACGTTTTGAATGAATTTGTCAGATGTGATTTCCTATCTGTTTTACTATACTAAATGTTTTTATGTGAAAGACAGAATGTAGTTCTAGTACTTCAAGGGTATTAAATCCTTCTATGCTTCAGTTCTCTAACTGTAAAATTCAAGTGTCATTTTTCATTATACTTGATGATTCTTTATTGCAGTTCGATAAAATTACACTAGTGTGGGGAAAACCACGTCAGTCTCCTTTAAGGCCTGAAGAGGTAAGTACAAACAGCAAACCACTGTATATAGATTTCAAAAATACTATATTATGTTTGATATAACTTTATTGTACTTCATCACTCTTTTGACCAAAGTATTTTTCCTTATTTGGATAGGATACATTCATATCTTAATTAATGGGATGATTAAATATATTGTTTATGATATATTTTATTTTAGCTATGGCCTTGAAAGTAGAGCTAGCTATACTACCTCATTGACCAGTTCTTTTGATGAAGCTATGTTGTGCCACATTTTGTTATGCTACTATATCTGCTGAAAAATATTTTCTTTGATGTTATTTACAGTGGCATGCATTTCTGGATTCTGAAGGGCGTGTTATGGATGCAGACGCGCTTCGGAAGAGAATTTTTTATGGCGGTGTTGAGCACAAATTGCGAAAAGAGGTCTGGTAATTAAAGCAAATTAACGATAATCACTTAGATGTGCAATGTTTTATTTTGTTTTGTGTTGTAGATATGGGGATTTTTGTTGGGATCCTATGCACATGACTCTACATATGCTGAAAGAGAGTATTTAAAGGCGGTTAAAAAATCAGAATATGAGACCATAAAAAGACAATGGCAGGTCAGTTGCGTATCTTACTTATTTTTTTGTGGAATAAATGATGTCAGTTACTGTTAAGCTTGGGCAATGTTCGAATTCTGTTACATTTATCTGATCTTGTAGTTAGATAGGGGGAACCAACATACTTATATTGTGTCTTTAGCTTAAAAAAAGAAGAGCTTTTAAGGTTGTTTCTTGGCAGAGTGCTTAAGCTCAAAACAAAATTTTTGTTTTTATTTTGATGAATTGTTTTATTTGTTGCCTGGCATAAATGGATTTTAGTATTTACATATTTGTATAGCATAAATTTGATTTGGCGAAATGGTCTTGGACCCACTTGAGATAATCCTGCTATCCTATGCATTTAACTTCTTTGAAATGTCAGGAATCAACACTGTTGACAGTGAAATTTTATTATCAGCCATTAATCATAATTTTGTGCACATTTGCAGAGTATCTCTCCAGAACAAGCAAAAAGGTTTACGAAGTTCAGGGAAAGGAGAGGTCTCATCGAGAAAGATGTGGTAATCACTGAGCATTAGTGCCATAACTCTTTACTCACTGCTGTCTGAGACAATATTATTAAAACTGATAGCCTTTTTATTATTTTGATTTAAAGGTTAGGACTGACCGAGCACTGCCTTTCTACGATGGTGATGACAATCCTAATGTGGCTACTTTACATGATATTCTGTTAACATACTCATTTTACAACTTTGATCTAGGTTACTGCCAGGTAATCCATATGTTAATGTGTTTGTTACACCTTTTGTGAGTCTGTGACTAATGTTATCTGCTTGAAAATAGAAGATGAGTCATTGGTCTTTGCAAGCCATTTTGGGATCCATAATTTTCTTGTATATGGGAAAATCAAATACTTTAAAAGCGATTTATGATGTTATGCTGTTGAGCTGAATTTAGTAGGACTTCAGGACTTATTGTTTTTATAAGTCAATGCGTTGCATGGTGTGTTCCCCTCGATGAGCCCATATAAGATGCTGACAAGTGAATTGTAATTGCAGGGTATGAGTGATCTTCTATCTCCAATATTGTTTGCAATATATGATGAGTCAGAATCATTCTGGTGCTTCGTTGCATTGATGGAACGCCTAGGACCAAATTTTAACAGAGATCAAAATGGAATGCATTCTCAACTTTTTGCTCTTGGAAAGGTTGGTGTTACATTCATTAGAGTATCCAATCATTATACACGTATTTCTATTTGTGCCTTGGCAATATTTGGGATGCAATGCCTTCACTAGATTGAGGTATCAAAACAACCATATATATGTACACGTCTCATTGCACGTCTGTAGCATTCCCGGTCATGATAATCTGAATGTTGTCAGTTTGCTATAAATGTTCTTTAGATATGATCATCTTCTGCCTCCTGATTCCATCACTCTCGACCTGAATGTACATGACACCCACAACCGGGATTGAGTATTAGTGTAACCATTAGCTTGAGTCTTGATCCCATGAATTAAGTTGTTCACATTGTGGTTTATAAAAGTTTTGTTAGACCCCTATGTTTCTTGTTACTAACATCAGCCTAAACAAGGAAGCAGAGTGCAGAGTAAAGAATTTTAGCTTCGTAGGTTAGGTAATATCATACTAATGAAGTAATGAGGCATTACATCTTTTAACATTTGTTTGCTTTGCAGACTGATGATAAAATAAATGGCAGAAAGAATCATTCATTATTTTTATAATATAATCTTTAATTATAGACCTGTTTTGGACCTAATTTTTTGCTGTCTTCACAGATGACATATTAGTTTATTATATTTCATCTACTTTTTAATGGGTTTTTTGTTTGTCTTTAAAGCTGGTGGAGTTGTTGGATAGTCCACTGCATAACTATTTCAAGCAGAATGATTGCTTGAATTACTTCTTTTGTTTCCGTTGGGTTCTCATTCAATTTAAGAGGCAAGTGGATTCTGAATTTCTTTTTGTTGCAATGGTTTCACAATTGTTGGCTAATTTGTGAAACTGTCTCGACACTTTCATATGATTCTGCATGATTATGAAGCTATTGTATATTGGTTTACAGGGAGTTTGAGTATGATAAGACCATGCGTTTGTGGGAGGTATTATGGACTCATCATCTATCTGAGCACTTGCACTTGTACGTATGTGTTGCAATCTTAAAGCGGTATCGGAAAAAGATTATTGGAGAGCAGATGGATTTTGATACTCTCTTGAAGTTTATTAATGAATTGAGTGGCCACATTGACCTTGATTCCATTCTGAGGGATGCAGAAGCTCTGTGCATATGTGCAGGAGAAAATGGTGCTGCATCCATACCACCCGGGACTCCCCCCTCACTGCCCGTTGATTGCAGTTCTCTATCCCCATTGCTGGATGACGAGGTACTCTGAGGACAATTCTGAATCTTGAATATTAGCATGGCTGTCTCATATACTTGCTCTGAAGGCATTCTCTATGGAATTGGGCAACAATGTGTTCTGGTAGTATCCTGCATGACGCATCGTATTCAGTAGCTTGCCGCCTTGCCTCATGCGAGGGAACTTTCTACCATGCAGATGTGAAAGTTCAGAATTTCAACTAAATCAAGTCACTATAATATTTTTCAATGTCCATGTGTATAAATAAGTTTCCAAATTATTCATAAAATACGATTCATAAAATAAGTTTCCAAATAAATATTCTCCAAGTGGTTCTCTGCGTTATAACTAATAGAATCTAATATTAACTTGCGTTAGAGTACTAACTAATATTAAGTTTTTATAACCTTAATCGAGGTTATCAATCAAAAATAGTATGCCATTTAAAATAATCTTATAGAGGGGTTAGATTCAATGGAGATAATGAGACTAATTTCAAGCGTTCACTTCATTAATCTGATGATTGAGATTGTAGTTGGTTTTTATTAAAATAGACGGTTAGATTTGTAAAAAATATGGGGTTGGATTTGATAATAATATTTTGTTTAAATGACTTTCCTTATAGGTAGTTGAATATGCAAAATACGGATCTGGATCCCATACAGCCTACAGCCAAATGCAGCGTTTATTCAAATTTTAAATTTCAAAATTTACTCAAAAAACGACGTAGTTTTGGTCTGAAATATATCAAAACGACGCTGTTTTACTAAAATCCAAATTTAAAATTGTTGAACCCTTTATAAAACTACGTAGTTTTGATCTCATTAACTCAAAACGACGTCATTTAACTTTTGGCTGTAAAGTGTTGTACGCTGCACTGGATCTCAATCCGCAAAATACACGGCGGTTGAGAAATGATGGTTATCTTACTATTAAGAATTGGGGAACCAATTCTAACGGTTACCCCCAATTCCAAAACCCTAGAACATGTAACCACACGGCATTGATTGCTACGTTTCAAACAACAAAGCGCAAACTTTCTTAGACCCTTCTTTCCATACAATCCTCAATCGCTGACTTCGCTAGCACACGAGATTTGGATGTGAGCCTGCAAGCGAAGCACCTTCGTCGTCATCTCATCTCAGGTGAATTTTGTCATCCTCAGTTTTTTGATTGTGAAGTTTACGAGATGTTACATCTCCCTGTTAAGAATGCGGGAGCAGCGTTTGACGGTTTCTCCCGAACTCCTCTCAACCGATGCCTCTCAACCGCAACGCTCCGCCACGAAAAACAAATGGGGAGAACGCGACATCAATTGAATCTTCATCTCACCGTCGGAGCTTTCGCGAGTCGCATCGGTGAGTTATCTTCTGGATTCATCCATTTCAATTTTGACTCTTATGTTGCGCTACTGTATGTATTGTGTGGTTCCGATGCTTAGAAACCGGTTCAATTGTTGGCTTCGTTTAATTATTTTTAGGGTTTATGGTTGACAATTTTTTGATCGAGTGATGCGCATATCGAATTGGGTTTCGTAGTTATCTTTATGGACTTCTTGATGCAGAGAAATAGGTTTTTGATGTTTAAGTTGATGTTAAATTTCTGGTGTTTCGTCCCCTTTTGGTATTAATTTAGGGTTTGGTCTGTCATGGATTGGTAATGCTTTTACTGAAGAATTTTGTTGTAAAGACTAAAAATGTCTGTATAGGCTTATTGGACTGATGAATGTGGATAATTCGGTATTTGATCGGTTGTAATTTCTGACTTTTGTTTTAGGTATTGAATATACAATCTTGATTTGAAAGATGGGTAAGAGGAAAGCAAAAGCGAAGCCTGTTGCAAAGAAGCGGATGGATAAGCTAGATACTGTTTTTAGCTGCCCGTTTTGCAATCATGGAAGCAGTGTTGAGTGCCGAATGTAAGCCTTCCATTCTTTTTATAGTTATGACATACAAGAATTTTGCTTTTATGTTTATTCACACTAGCTGTAAAGCTTATATTCATTGGTTAAACTGTCTTAATTGGCTTCACGTGGAACCTGTTGTTGTAGCATGTGGGTTTATTAAAGAAAATTTTGATATTGAAAATGATATGACGCTTAAGTTATAACATACTGAACAAAACAATCGGCCTGCAATTTAAGTAATTATGCATGCGTGTTTCCAAATATGTGGCGGCTTGATTGTTTGTATGCTACAACCCATAAACCATTTGTGTCTTTCATTTTTATTATTCGATGAACTGGTTAGTTTCTTCAGAAATGGATGAGGGTAAATTCGTTAGTGGAATTCGACATCTGGTCAGGCCAAATGATTGAACAACTCTTTATTATTGATTTAGTTAATACTGAAGATGTGAAGCTGAATTAAATGTCAGCATTTGTTTATCTTTTACTCTTTATTTACTGTCGGTATTGAGCCAACACAATATTATATAATTACATACTGCTCATATCTCATGTATAGTACTTATACAAAGCTCATCTGTTATTTGTGCTGAAAAATAATTTGCGTCATCTGTATGCAATCGATCATTTTTATATTATAACAAAAGCTTTCTTAAGAGTGAATCATATGAGCTGAACTCAACTTCGAATGGTTCTGGCTCAACTATTGCAATCCATTGTGATATTCCAATTTATTTACTTTCTATCATTTGTGTTTGTCAGGTTGCATGCACAAGCCTTAACTCTTGCTGCCTTGGCGGGTGCTGGTGTTGTTGAGTACTATGATCACAAGTCTGGAGCAAAGGCTGAACGTTATGCCAAGTTCCTCGATCCAAATCCATATGTACACAAAGACTGAAATTTAAGGCGTCAACAGAGTGCCATCTTATCTCATAGTGATTGCAGGATCGGAAGCATCAACAGTCTCTGACTCTCCTGTCACAAAGTCACAATATAGTTTTCAACTTATAGTTGGAATAATATCATGAAGCTCAGATGGATGTCTCGCTCCATTATTTGATTGATTATTTAATTTAATCATCGCATTCTCTTTGATGGAATATTTGTTTGTGAAAAATTGATACATGTTGTGTTTATTGCATCACTTTATAACGGGTAACAATTATAATATATTTCAACTACTTATAATGCCATCAAAATCTGTATATTCTCAAACGCTTACGCACAGTCTGGACTGTGCAGCGAGTACTAGTAAATATTAAACGTTGGATGATTATAAATCAGTAATTGAGATGATGTCTACATCCTACAATACTATAAGCGTCTCTCTTGATTCTTTTCTTGATGGTTATTTTTTTATTTAAATGTCTTCTATTGAACTAGAAGAAATTAACGGATAGGATTATGTCTTACGGTTTTACATAAAGATATATGTTTCAATTGAACCTTTTCTAGTTTACATATATTAAAATAGTGAAAAGTTCTAGGAGGACATGCATCTTTTAGTAAGACAAAAGGGCATGATCTCAACAGTTGATTTTTATTAATCCAACGGTTGATATTGGTAACCGTTAATTCCCAACCGCTCGTATTTTTTCCAAATTCAACCGCCCAATTAATTAAAAACCAACTTTAATTTCAATCGTCGAATTAATCAAATCAATAGCCTAGATTACGTCTCTATATCTCACAAAATTTACTTGTCTTTTAGATCCAAACTCTGTTAAAATATTTTAAAAAATAATAAAACTATAATTATTATTATATTAAAATGTTGTTCATAATAACAACATTTGTCGTAACGTATTGTTATTAATTTCACTTATTATCACTTATTTATTTTTGTAAACCATCATTAAAATATATTTTTCTATAAAACACCCATTAAAGCGCGTGAATTATAGCATAATTGTTTTAGCGGAAAAATTGACAGCGTTAGCGATTGATGGTTTCAAACGAAAAATGACAGGTTTGAAGAGGGAGTTAGCTTTGCAAGTTTGTATCATTTTTCGGTCGTTACTAGTGGATTGTTGCTTGTTAGAGTTGAGATAACTCACCACACGCATGGACACATTTTTTCTAAGAGGTTACCAAATATTTAAGTCACTACCTCACTTTCACTATTTCCATTCAATAGAAACGAACAATCGAAACTTTACTAATGCATTTCCTCAAAGTTATCATAACTACGTATAGGAAAAGCTCTATAACATAATCATACAAGAGTATTACATCACTCCATATTTTATATTTTATATCATTTTTTATTTGTTATATTTTAAGAGAGTTTATTTATTTCTTTTGCATCATTTGTTTTTGATAAAGGAGTGCTATTTTTCCTTTTGATAGTCTTTATAAAATTAGACACTTTTTTCAAAATATTTACCATACAACATATGCAACATAAATTTATTAAAATTTGAAAAGCTTTTTCTTATTGATCCTTTTGAATTTAATAGTAGCTAAATATGGTTAATTGTCCCCAACCACCCGTAAATACGCGTTTTTCCCGAAACCACCCATAAAATAATTTCTTTTCGGAAACCACTCTGCCGTTATATCCTTTTTCCAGGAACCACCAGCCGATAGTGAGTGATATTAAAACGATTTACTTTTACCATGAACCACCCATAAAACTCTGTTTTTCTCTAACCACATAACTAGCAAGTTAAATCGATAAAAAATATAATTTTATGTTCAAAATAAATGGTTTCAAAAGTACTTCAAAGGGCGAATATTAAATTTATGTTAGAGTGTCGAGTATCATTAGGCTATTATAATTTTTAAATAAGTGTTTGATTGTATGTCGCCTTTCAATTTTGTTAAGTAAATGTTTGATGGTATATCACGAGGATTTCGAAGACACGTAATTTAAATAGTGTTAAAGTATCGAGTAATATGAAGTTATCATACTTCTTAAAATTAGCCTTTGATTGTATGTCAAAGATGGTACTTGCTAACCACGGTAATTATAAAGCTTGTTGATTGGAATATTATATTATTAGGGTGGTGATTTTCTACAATTAACTCATGTATTAATATATAAAATAGTGCACTCACAATAACCATTTACATTTCAAATTTAGTTCAAAACTAATCAAAGATAATTAATATACTTTAATCAAACCTCTTATAAAAAGTTTTGTGTCTTATTTAAACTTTTAAGAATAAAAGGAGTATGCAAACTTGCTCTAAAGAGCATCTTCAACCATAACTCAAATAATTGTGAAATTTACGATCAAAGATAAATCAAAGAATTAATTACTTCCAACAATGATATTTTAATTATCAAGTTGATCATTGGATGACAAAAGCAAAACTCAAGATTAAAAAAATGAAAAAAAATTACGAGTATACTTTTCATTGATGATATTTGGGAGATGTGATGAATTTTTATTTATTCATGGCGTGGATGTTCATTGTTAAATTTATCATGCGTGACTTGATAAAAGATAACATGAATGATATAAATCAATGATATTCTTAATTATTCGTGGTGAGGATGTTCATTGTTAAGAAATACTCTAATACCATGATTCTATTTTCAATATAACATTTAATATTTTATGGCGCACAAGGTATGGAAATCTTTTAACATTACAAGGTAATGTAAATTTGGTAACATTGTTGGGTCATTAAAATAAACTAGAATTTTTAAGCCCAAAAATATAACCCAATAAAATGTTTAATAAATTATCTAATAAAAAGAAGTTGAAATGAAATAATTGACAAATGAAAAAGATCAATTATAGTGAAATATCTTAAAACCTTATATTCAGTAGATACATATTTACTAAATTTTCAATAGGAAATATTTCTTTTGACACAAAGAAAACCTGGGGTATCATAAGGTACCACGCTCCCCATCGCCGCCACCAAGTCTTATCGAGGTTTTTTTATCGCATTTCACCACAGATAAGATTATCGAGATTCGGTTGCGTTATTCAGTTAATCGCGATTGTTTTGAGCAAAATCATTGAAGTAGCATCGTAAGATATTTCATTCACTAGTATTGATGATATCAAACTAAAGAATGTTGTTTAGATTGAATATCGAAAACTGATTTCTTGAGTGTTTAAATTCTCTATAGATTGTTTGTTGATTGACTTCTTGTAGGCACATAAATTTTGCTGAAAAATAAATTTAACTAATTATTTTGAATTAATTTGATTTCATTATTTCGGACCGAATCCAACAAAGTAAACGGGCCACTGGTCAACTGGGCCGTAAATCAAGCCCACAAATAAAGCCCAACCCAAGATGGATTTCTCTCTATAAATAGAAAGTTCCACCTTCATTTGAAGAGAAGTCAGAAAAAATTGAAGAGGAAGCTCCACCTTCAATCAACAAGTACACAAAACGCACCTCTTGCCAAAGCTAAGCAAAGAAGTCTACAACACCAAAACGAGATCAAGTCAACGCAACCCTCGTCAACGCGACAAACAAGAAACATATGCGTGTCACTCAAGTCAACGTGACATACGCGTCCATCTGCTACGTAGTAGAATCAGAGGAAGAATAGAGATTGTACACAAAACTATCTGAAATCAAAGCAATAAATTATTTGTACTTTATTTTGTGTCTTACGCAGAATAATCGCCCGTTACAAATTAAGTGAACCCGAGGTGAAACTCTCTACCTCTCATCTCTACAACGTGACAAAGCCTACTACAACAATGTCTGCTCAGCCAACCGGTCTACTGACTCCCAAACAAGCTGTTGCAGCGCAACAAACCGTCAGCAACGTACAACAAACTGGCGTTAGCACAAAAAGCATGGCGCGTAAAGCCGTTGTCAACACGGCTACTACTAACTTACATGCTGCTAAGGAGTCAACTCGAGAACGCACGTACTCTGCTGCATCAGCAGCATCTGCTTTGATTGCTTCCACCTCTCCACGTCAGATGAGCGCAAACACCCGAAGTCGTTAGTGCACCTTCACCAAACATGAAGGCGTCTCTGCAACAAAACACAATAACTTTCGCGGCTTCTGTCATATAAGTAGGAGCAAAGACCATTGAAGAGCAGATGTCGGAGATGCGGAAGATGCTTGAGCTTGTCATGAAAGACAACGAAGAAAAGAACAAGACGCTTGATGATCTTCAAAAAGAGGTGAGCAATCTGCGTAAAAAGAAAAACCCTGAAGAAGCCAATCACGAAGCCGCATTGGATGACAATGACGCGCACAAGATCGTTCTGGAAGAAGCTGTGATGAAAGAAAGTGTCATCTGCGACGAGAAGCGGCTACAACTTATGGTGACAACTGTGGTCAAAAGTCAAATGCGCGGAGACGTTCGTACGAGTTCGCGTTACATCAAGCCGTACTCGAGAAGAATCGATGGATTGTGCATGCCCGTGGGTTATCAACCTCCCAAGTTCCAGCAATTCGATGGCAATGGCAATCCAAAGCAACACATTGCTCACTTCATGGAGACATGCAATAATGCACAAACTGAGGGTGATTTATTGGTGAAGCAATTCATACGCTCATTAAAGGACATCGCATTCGACTGTTAATAGACGTGGAAATAGTCACATGGCATACTCAAATTAAATACACCCGGTGGGAAACATGACGACGTCGACGAAAGCGCATCTGAAGAGGTAATGACTATTAGCACTAGCAGCTATTCGATGAAGATCTCAGGAAAACACAAATAAAACAAGGAGAAAGACGTCACTACAAAGAACCTCAATCGTAACAAGCCAATTCTCAAGAAACTGCAAGCAAAGAAGTACGTGTTCCCAAACTGTGACATGCCAAGTATGCTGGATGACTTGTTGGAGAAGAAGATCATTCAGCTGCCAACACCAAAGCGCCCTAAAGAACCGATCACGAAATTGACCGACGACGGTAAGATTCTCCTCAGCACAGAAGAAGCAGTAGAAGCAAATCAAATAGTGGTGACGACGAGTCGTAAATCACTCCGCAAATGTAGCATTCCGTTTGGTAGCTTTATGCCGACAGAAGTATGGATACAAAGACGATCAATACAGATAAAGCCAGCAAAGGAGACTCCTGGGGGCATTCCACAAAAGACTCAAGATGTAGGATGGACCAAAATCACGCGAAAAAAGCCATGAAAGTCGCTGCCACAAGCGCCAAATACACTTGGGGGCAGGAAGAAAGCATGCCATCCAAAGAAGAAATCAAAGAAAGTTGTCCCGCAGTACGCACCTCTCTCGAATCTCTTGCAACAAGACTCGCTACCTCCACGTAGTTTAGAAGACTTCTTCCCTAAAAGCTTCTTCAGCAAGGATACTACAAAAAAAACTCCAGAAGTACGCTCCTTAGCAAGAGCCTAAACTGCAACGCTCCTTAGCAAGAGCCTAAAGTGCAACGCTCCTTAGCAAGAGCCTAAACTGCAACACTCCTTAGCAAGAGCCTAAACTGCAACGCTCTTAAGCAAGAACATAAACTGCAGCTCCTAAGCAAGAGCCTAAACTGCATACGCTCCTAAGCAAGAGCCTAAACTGCACAAAGCTCCTAAGCAAGAGAATAAACTGCACATCCTCCTGAGCAAGAGCATAAACTGCACAAACCTCCTGAGCAAGAGCATAAACTGCGCACTAATGAACTACGTTGGCTTGATCTTGCAAATCTTCGCAAGTACGTAGGCAACTTGACCAAATATTCAAGTGCAGCCACCTAAAAAAACTCCTGGCCCGCACGAGTTAAAACTGTGAACGGCTAAAAAAAAGAAAAAACCTTCAATTTGTCGACAGTTGCATCTTCAACACTAAAAGAAGTTGTGACGCCTCTTCAACGGCTCATCGTCAAGGGTAGTGGCATATAAGTTTGCGGTTGGATCACCAGTTCCTTCGGTTGCAGCGCAGCGTCAGCAGTGTCGGTTGCAGCACAGCGTCAGCAATGGCGATTGCAGCGCAGCATTTGCAGTAGCGATTGCAGCACAGCGTCAGCATCAACAGTGGGGGTTGCTGCTCAGCATCATCAGCAGCAGTTACAACATAGCATCTGAAGTAGCGGTCACAGCATAGCGTCTGAAGTAGCGGTCGTAGCATAGTATTAGAAGTAGCGGTCGCAGCATAGCTTTTGAAATAGCGGTTGCAGCACATCGTCAACGGTAGTGAGAGTATCAGCAGCTGGTGTGGCGTCAAACGTAAATAGCAGCGGAAGAAGGGGCATCATCCGTGACAACAGCAAACAGCTCCCAATGCATCGACGGTAACTTCTACATTAACAGCCGAAACTTCAACTGTCGAGACACCAGTCAGCAACAACAACAAAGTTCAACTTGGCAAATCACAAACAAAGGACTTGGCATGCACTGTCAACTGGCGAATGTCATCATCTTCGAATCAAAAGCACCATAGAAATTGAAAAATCAAACATCCATCAACGCAAAACCAGCCACACATCAGAGAAGTGCTTTCATAGACCGCTTCATCAGGGTACACAAAAAACCAAAAAACTTTCAATGAAAAAAGACTCAAAGAATCTATCAAAAAGGGGTTCAGGAGCAAGGTTCATAAAGAAAACAAGTCTAACAGCAAGGCAACATAAAAATCAGCAAAGGGGCTACAAAAAGGAGAAACTCAGACATCATCACTAAAAGAAAAGTCAGCATTGTACGCTGCAAAAAAAGCAATCAAAACACCAAGTCAAACTCAAAAATTTAATCGTTGGTTAAGAAAACAAAACGAGATCACCAACAACCGGAAGCAAAGAGGATGGTCAAACAACAAAAACTAAATCAACTCACCTATCGGCTCTTTGTGTTGAAATAAGCAGGGACAAGTGACATTATTTATACTGAACTACATCATTATGAAAACGCTCGGGAGGATAAGTCAGAAATCAGCATTATCAAAAAGGATTAGGAAAGAAATCACGAGGCATCAAGATAGTTATCAAAATTGAGGCTAGATAATTCTTCACTACAAAGGTTAATCCAATAAGCATTTGAGGATCAAGTCTGCGTCAAACGAACGAGTTGGATAACAACCGAACACAGCATTCTACGCAACTGTTTCACGATGAGCTTGACATTTATAAATGTGCAACAACAAATGGAGTCAAGACAACGCCACTAAACAACACTCAAATATTGCACGTGACATAGTCCTGAGGGGGCAATTTGTAGACACAAAAATTTTGCTGAAAAATAAATTTAAATAATTATTTTAAATTAAATCGATTTCATTATTTCGGACCGGATCCAACAAAGTAAACGGGCCACTGGTCAACTGGGCCGTAAATCAAGCCCACAAATAAAGCCCAACCCAAGATGGATTTCTCTCTATAAATAGAAAGCTCAACCTTCATTTGAAGAGAATCCAGAAAAAATTGAAGAGGAGAGCTCTCTGCGAAAACCCTAGCTCCACGCAAAAGGCGAGTGCAGAAAACGTACAAGTCTGCTAAAGCTACTCAAAAGAATCCTCAACGTAGAAGCGAGATCAAGTCAACGCGACCCTCGGTAACGCAACAAACAAGAAGCCTACGCAGCCAGCAAGTGCACAAAACGCACCGCTTGCTACCCAAAACCTCTCAGCTTACGCAGTCAACAAGTGCCCGCAACGCACCGCCTGCTAAAGCAAAGCAAAGCATCTCAGCACGCGCAGTCAACAAGTACTCAAAACGTACCGCCTGCCAAAGCTACCCAAAGCATATCAGCTTACGCAGTCAACAAGTACACAAAACGCACCGCCTGCCAAAGCTAAGCAAAGAAGTCTACAACGCCAAAACGAGATCAAGTCAACGCGACCCTCGTCAACGCGACAAACAAGAAACGTATGCGTGTCACTCAAGTCAACGTGACATACGCGTCCATCTGCTACGTAGTAGAATCAGAGGAAGAATAGAGATTGTACACAAAACTTTCTGAAATCAAAGCAATAAATTATTTGTACTTTATTTTGTGTCTTACGCAGAATAATCGCCCGTTACACTTCTATTTAAAGCATTTCGGTATATTGCAACTAGATAAATTTTTCGTACTCAAATCTAAATGATAATACACGATGAACTTGATGTTAACATTTCTCAAACTTGGCATGTCGTATCAAAAGAGTCTTGTGTTTATGGTACAACTAATCACACAGGCTTAAATGTGTCATAAATAATGTTTGGCCAAGAAAATTATTTCACAAGGAAAAAAGTTGAAAGGTTCAGTCTTAAGTTTCACTTAAGAGTGTGCATTGATCATTGTAAAGATGTGTCACAAAACATTAATACACTTATTTCAGGCAAAAGTTTAGACACTAAATCTTAGATAAGAATGATATACAAGTTTTATGTCTGTTTATTCTCCATGTTTATTTCATTTAATTTTAGTATGCTTACTTTAAATGTAATAACTGAAGTGGAAAAATATCTTCCTTTTATGAACAAAAATAAATGAAGATATAGAATAGTATTTATGGCTTAGTAAAAATATAAGTTTGATCTTAAAGATATGGGTCTTGTATCTTTGTGCTCATGTTGGATTGAATTCACATTTGATCTATTTTTACAGAACTATTAGTATTCTGGTGTTCAAATTGCATGATAAAGTGTTATAAATTGTATAATTCTATTGACTTGCATATATCTGACATATGGATTCCATCACTAAGAAAATGCACACTGAATGGTGTATCTGTTTATGCAATTTCTCGAGGAGGGCCAAATGACTGTGCTTCGCCTATAAGAACCTTCTGTGTCTTTGCATTATTGTAAAAAAATAGTTCAGCTTATTTTATGTATGTGAAACATCAAGTTGGAAGAAAACAGTGCAATTCTTTTCAACATGGATACCTTTAGAAATTTTATTTGCGAAGGAAATTGTGATGGAGGTGAAAAGTATATTTCAGCATTTACATCGATGGAAAACCAAATATCTATTCAGATATACTTTAGGGTCCGTAGCAACAGCTTTTGACCAAGGCTCTGACCAGAAATCGTGAAATTGAGTATTCGCAAGCTTATCAACCACTATCACCTGAAGACCGCTACGGGAGTTTACTTATTCCCTTACCACATTTATTTTAGCATTTCATTTTTATTAGAGTCTGTGTAACCTTCCTCATCTTGTTATATGTTGTGTTGTGAGGACACGTCATATGTCAAGTGTGGAGGAGGAAAGTAGAGTTATTGAGTCTTTGTTTTTACTTTATGAGTTGAAAGGAGAATTATCATTATATGTTGTGATGAAATACTGATTGTATGAGTGATATTATGTTATATGAATTTTTGATATATCTGCATGCATGCAATCTGATGTTTGTGAGATTTGTGCATGATAATATGAATGTTTTTGAGTTGAGATATCTTGTATATGGAGTTGGTAGAAAAATGTCTTACAGGGATTTGACATGCATTGTGAGATTTGCATGAATAGTTGCACTATATATTGAGTTTAACTTTTGTGGCATTTCGAATAGTCGAAAAGATTGTCTAATCTTAAGTCTGAGTAACCGGATAGTTATTGGCAATGAAAGTTTTTATTTTATATCGGTTATGGGCTAGTGTCGGGGGTTAGGAATAAAACCAAGACACTTCCCACTTGAACACTTGCGCTAACCAAAGGCATAAGCCAAAATAAGGCAAACAAAAAAATTGAATCAAAGGAAGAAAAAAATATTGTCAATGAATTTATGTATTTTCGGTGCCTACTAAAAAATTATTGTCTATGCGGAAAATTTACTAATACCTTGAGCCGGAGAACGAGATCAGGAGTTTAAAAAGACTATCTCCAAACAATTTAGTGGAAAACGTAAACTCAAAGGTAATATGTATTATTTAATTCTCTTGTTGATCATTTTTTTAAGTAGAATGTGAGCATGAATTGATAAAATATTGAGAGTGGATATCTTGATTAAATTTGGTGTTTAGTCTTCAAAATTAATGATTAGAGTGTCTACATGTCTTGAAGTTTTTCTTGTTCGGGACGAACAAGGATAAGTGTGGGGTGGTTTGATGGAGCGTATTAATTTATACGATCCATCAAAACGTAAAATCCCATGATTTAAATATATTATTTCATGTATTATTTCACTTTTGTGTGTGATTCATGTTATAGATGCATCAAGACTACTTTGACATTTTAATTCTTAAGATGGTGTAATTTGAAGTCATTTGGAATCAAAGATTGACCCGCAAGAAATACAAAATCTGAATTTCTGCACCATCGCGGAGGGTAAAGAATTTTTCATCGCGGAGGGTATTGAATTAGATAATTCTTCACCCTCCGCTGTTAATAATTCTTCAGCCTCCACGGCAGACCAAAAATAGCAAATTGCATTAATTTCCGACAATGGAAGTGAGAAGCAATAATGCACCTCGAGCTACAAAAGAAGGTGACGGATTTTCAATGGAGGAGAGGAAGACACCAAAAATCAGCCATCATTTGGCCATTGTTTTGGCTTTCTTTCCACCCATTTTCACATCATTTTCTCACATTTTGGAGACATCATCAAGCTTGAAGAAATCTGGATTTTTGGAGAGGAAAGCATCTCATTCTCAAGCCGTAGTGACAACGGAAGGAGATAAAGAAGGCCACATCTTCATCATCAAATTTGTGACAATTTTCTTACTTACAAACTTTCTTTTATTTTCTTGTATTTTGTTGTGATGAATCTTATGTGTAACTAAACTCACCCAATTTGGGGAGTTGTTTGTTAACATATATTGATGATTGTTATTGCATGATTATTTTGTGTGAATTTTATTACAATTCTTTGTGCTTAATACATGCTTGAATGTTTATTTAGAGTAGCCTAGCGGTGAACTATATTAACATGTCTTGCATGATGTTTGTTTGATATCATTTTAGTAAAGCCTAGCGGTGTAGCTATTTTGATATTTATTCAAGCTATTATCAATCTTCTTGAGAACTTAGCGGTTAATTGAAGATTAGGATATATTGAATTGTTTACATATTATCTTAGCGGATGTATGTTTGTTGTGTCTCTAGCGGGAACAATTAAATAAATTCACATGATTTTTACATGGTAATAATTATTTTATATTGCAAACAACTCCTTAAATTGGTGTGTTGATAGTTATATATTATTTGTTACTTGATACTAAATCAATTATTAAAAAACCCTTTAGGAATTATTAGTAGAATAAAAAATATACTCTTGACTTAAATTGCTCTCTCTTGGTTCGACTCTACTTGCCGCTTGCTAGCTTGTAGGATTATTATAAATTTAATTTTGAGGACTCAACGACGTGCTCATCAATATTGACGAGTACAGATTGATCATTATTGCCGATAAGATGAGATAATTAGACGGAATATCACGACTTGGATCATCATGTAGTTACATTATATCTTGAGTGATTTGAATCTGCAGCCTTGAATTTTACTTGTTTGAGACGAACAAGGATAAGTGTGGGCGAGTTTGATGGAGCGTATTTATACGATCCATCATTTTCTGAATTCTATTTATTTTATACGTTTTGTTTGTGAAATATTACCTTTTCATAATGTTTTGCATTTCAGGCATATTTGGACTGCAAAAGAGATTTCACACGCTAATGGAGCATTTTAGGCGCATTCGGATCACGAAGATGAAGAAAGGAGCTGGATTTCAAGTTGGATGACATTAGGGGTGTAAACGAGCCGAGTCGTGCCGATTTTTATGCCGTTCGAGCTCGGCTCGTCTGATTTTTATGCCGCTCGAGCTCGCCGAGCTTTAATATATCTAGCTCGAGCTCGGCTCAAATAATTTTTTGCCTGCTCAAGCTCGGCTCGCGAGCTTGACTCGAATATACTAAAATACTCAAGTTCCACTCGAGCTCGAACATAGCTCGATTTTTTCGAAATAATTTTAAACTACACGAGCTCAATTAGAGCTCGATTCCTCAAGCTCAAATCAGGCCCGATGAATCTCACTTCATCTCAGGCAAAAGGCCATGAGAAGTGCGAAATGTTGAGTGGAAGGGGTGGTTTTTTATTTACGTTTTTGTACCTTCTTAGAAGCGAGCGATGTGGGATCATGGTCCGCGGACCGTTTAGGATTATTTCCGCGAATTAAATTAATTGTTAAGGGTCCGCGGACATAATCCTTAAGGGTCCGCGGACGTCTAAATTAATTTATGTGGATGTTTGCACAGATATAAGTTTATGGCTAAGTGGATGTTCTTCTTTAATGTGGATGAGTTCATATATGTTCCTCATGGTTTTATTTAGCAAGCAGACTATTCTTCTCAGTTGGGTATCAAGAAGGTGATCGAAAGAGGAAAAATTACGACATCTTTTTGGAAGGAAGTAAACCTCTGTGATGCTATAGTAATCTTGAGTTGCGAGAGTTTCAGTTTTAGATCAAGGGCATCATCTTATACCATGATTTCAGAACTCCATGGTGGGAAATATGATTATAAACATGTTTCTAATGTTGCTCGTCTTAACTTAGAGGATATCAGCACTTGTGTGTCCTTGGATTTGGACTTGAATATCTCAGTGCATGACGATGGCAATACTGAAGTTCAGTTAATAGATGACATTGGGATACTCGACTTAGTGGATAAAAGGGTGGTTTTCAAGATGGTTCAAGGACTTTAGCTTTAGTTTTAATTGGCATATGACTCGAGTGATACACAGATGATTGCTTTCTAGCAGGTTACATTTGGCTCTAATCTAGTTTGGTTTACTTGAACCCAAAAGACAATGTAGTTTATTTTACAAGTTATCATGTTAATCGGTTGCACAATGTATATACTACAATCCCCTTGGTAAAAATTTGCAGTTTTGTTTATTTTACTTTCTTCGATCCATTCAATGTTGTTATATTAGGGTTCCATGGAGCATCCATATATTTTGCGCTCCCTTGCAAGGAGTTCTTCATGTGATAACCAAGCTACTCAACATATCTATAATTTATGATTTTGAAAGCATAGTACACAAATAGGTATAATTGTGTTTTCATTTTAATAAATAAAATGTACCGTGCCTCTTGGTGTGTAACATTGGGAAACCCTAAAGTATAGATTACAAAAGATTTGAACAGAAGCTTTAGAATTTCACGCACTATAAAACTACATTTCTCAAAATTACATTAACTAGGGAAGTGGGATCTGATCATTTCTTATTAGTCTCTATATTTTGGCAGGTTGTACATTAACTTGTAGCAATGTTCATCTAGTATTATCTTGTTCATAATGTCTGATTCTAGATAATAAGTTTAGGTTGAATTTCGTTATATGTTTAATTCTTAATCATATAAGTATGTGATTAATTTAATTGAAAAAATAAATTAGTACTAATTGAGTATATAAACAAGCCCTAATCGAGCATATAATAGAGCATTAATCGAGCAGGTAAACGAGCCGTTCACGAACATAAACGAGCCGAGCACCCCTCTGCTCATGTTCGGCTTGTTTATTAATCGAGCCGAGAAACCATGCTCAAGCTCGGCTTGTTTATTATCGAGCCGAGCTTTGACCGAGCTTGCTCGCGAGTAGCTCACGAACGCTCGGCTCATTGACACCCCTAGATGACATCACGCTGACGTCAGCCATGAACGCTGAAGAGATTGCTTTTGCGGATGCTGAAGAATTATTTTAATTCTTAAGGCTCCGCGGGACTATCTTCTTAAGGGACCCGGGATACATCTGGCTCTGCCCAGTTCAACAATTTCAGCAACTTTTAAATAGGGTTTTAATAGCGTAGGAGTAACTAATTCCCTTAATAGTTTTAGAAATTGAGTTACAACATTGCATGGGACCATTGAATAACATGTTTAAATTTAGTGAATTCTTTTCTTGTTATGTATTGCATGCTTTGTTATTTGCTTGACCTAGCCTAGATGTGAAATTAAATTTATATCAATTGCATTATACTTGATTCAACTGTCATAGTAGCAAAGCCTAGCGGTGGAATTATTGTGGTATTTTGATTAGTTAATCGTTACATCTTCTTGAGACTCTATCGGGTGATAAAAGATAGAACTATAATTAGGTAAAATGTCTTGCGAAACTATCTGCTTAGAACAATTAAAATTCACTGGATTGATGCATGTCTGGTCTATGGTTACTGTTTGTAACAAGATTCTCTGAACTGTGTTTCTCATTATTTAGTAAACCTTTAGTTGTTAGTTATCATTCAATCTCACAAATCCCTTTTTAGGAGTAGGATTAGTAGTAAAAACTTTTAGACTAGATTACTTTTTTTATTTGACCCTACTTATTGCTATACTAGTATTTCATATGATTACAATTTAGATTTGCAGTGCACAACGACGCGCTATCAGTCATTTCAGTCAATATTCATTGAATGCCTTTATACATTTTGTCATAAGATTTATAATTAATTAGAGTATTTATCTAATATGTGAGCATTGCACATCAACCGATCAAAACCAATTCTAGGGGTGGGCAAAAATTGGTAATTTTTGATTTATCGAACCGAGTTTTCTTTTCCGACAAGTTTCAGGTCGGTAAAATCAGGAAATCAATAAATTTACCAATTTATTTTCGAGAAAAAAGTGTTCGAAAACGGAATAGATTTCGAAATGTCGGGTCGGGATGCGGAACAAAAATATAGGATCGGAAACCCCTAACCAATTCCTATAAAGGTTAGAAATTATTTCCACTTTGCATAATTTTGATGTGTAAAAAATTCAAGAAAGTTTCATATTTAAATGTTTGGCTACGTTAAACATCAATATTGAATACATAATTTTACCAAGATTTACATTTTCTTTGTTTTCATATTTATTTTTGGTAAGTTTTCAATTCAGAAAGTGAACCTTCAAGTTCAATGTAACTGATGATTATTAAAAAATAGAATTTAAAATCAAATAAAGATCTTTAAGGATTAAATGCATCAATCCTCATCTTTGCCATCGACGTATTGAATTGGGGATCATCCTCATGTTACTTCTCCTCTAGGACGTATTATGCTTAATTGCAGATGACCACTTGTATTTAAGGGTTAATTACAGATGTCTACTTGTATTTAAGGATTAATTGGAGATGACCACTTGTATAATAGGTCATATTTCACGGAATCACCTGTATATTGTAATATTTCATTCGGCCACATTTATGGCTACTGTCATTACCAAATAATCACATATCACTTTTTCGTCAAATATTTGTTGAATATATTATTTTTAATATAATAATATTTTATTATTATGCACCCCAGTATAGTAAATGAGTTTTTACTTCACCACCTCTATAATTACTTACACAGAAATTATAAAGGTTGTTGATTGGAATCTTATATTATAAGTTTGGTGGGTTTCTACAATTAACTCACGTATTAATATATAAAATAGTGAACTGACAATAACCATTTACTTTACAAATTATTTAATTGAAAATTAATCAAAGATAATAATATACTTTAATTAAACATCTTATAAAAAGTTTTGTGTCTTACTTAAACTTTTTAAAGAATAAAAGGAGTATGCATACTTGCTCTAAGAGCATCTTCAACCATAACTCAAATAATTGTGAAATTTGACTATCAAAGTCGATTAAAGAATTAATTACTTTCAACCATGATATTTTAATCATCAAGTAATCAAGTTGATCATCGGATGACAAAAGGAAAATCAAGATGACCAAATGAAAAATTATGAGAATACTTTTTATTGACGGTTTTTGGGAGATGTGATGAACTTTTTAATTATTCATGGTGAGGATGTTCATTGTTAAATTTTTAATTATTTTCTTGATGAAAGATAACATGAATGATAGAAATCGATGATATTTCCAAGTATGATAAGAAATGCTCTAATACCATGATTCTATTTTCAAGATAACATTTAATATTTTGGGCTCACAAGGTATATAAATGTAAATTTGGAAACATTGTTGGGTCATTCAAACAAACTAGAATTTTTAAGCCCAAAATATAACCTAATAAGATGTTTAATAATTGATTCAATAAAATGAAGTTGCAATGAAAATAATTGACAAATGAAAAAGATCAATTATAGCAAAATATCTAAAAATCTATGTTCAATAGATACATATTTACTAAATTCTCAATAGGAGATAGTTCTTTTGAAACAAAGAAAAACCTAGGGTATCATAAGGTATCACGCTCCCCATCGCCGCCGCCGCCAAGTCTTATCGAGGTCTTTTGATCGCATTTCACCACAGATTTGAAGATTGTCGAGATTTGATTGTAATATTCAGTCAATCGCTATTGTTTCGAGCAGAATCATTGAAGTAGCATCGTAAGATATTTCATTCACCAGTATTGATGATATCAATCTAAAGAGATGTTGTTAGATTGAGTCTCAAAAATTGATTTCTTGAGTGTTTATGTTCTATGTTGATTATTTGTTGATTGACTTCTATATCAGACATTTCGGTGTACTGCAACTAGATAAGTTTTTCATACTTAAATCTAACTGATGATACACAATGAAAATGATGTTAGCATTGCTCAAACTTTGACATATTGTTTATGATACAACTAATTACACAGGCTTAAATGTGTTATAAATAATGTTTGGACAAGAAATTTATTTCACAAGGAAAAAAGTTGAAAAGGTTCAGTCTTTAGTTTCACTTAAGAGTGTGCATTGTAAAGATGTTTCACAAAACATAAATACGCTTATTCAGGCAAGGATTCTTTGACACTAAATATATATTCACAATTGTATTTACTGTAGCTTAGACAAGCATGATATACAAAGTTTTATGTCTGTTTAGCCTTCATGTTTATTTCACTTAATTTTAGTATGCTTGTTTAAATGTAATAACAGAAGTGGAAAATTTTCTTCCTTTTATGAATAAAAAAATGAAGATATACAATAATATTTATTGCTCAGTATAAAATATTAGTTTGATCTTAAAGATATGGGTCTTGTATGATTGTGCTCATATTGGAATTGAATTCACTTTTGATCTATTTTTACAGAAGATAGTATTCTATGTTCAAATTGCATGATACAATGTTATAAATTGTATAAAATGAATCTGTTAATTTTCTATTGACTTGCAGATATCTGATAGATGGATCCCATTGCTAAGAAAATGCACATTGAAATGGTGTATCTGTTTATGCAATTTCTCAAGGAGGAGGGCCAAATGACCGTGCTGCGCCTGTAAGAACCTTCTGCGTCTTCGCACGATGTAAATATTTACTTCAGCTTATTTTCTGTATGTGAATCATCAGGTTGGAAGAAAACAGTGCAATTTTTTTCAACATGGATACCTTCAGGAATCTTATTTGCGAAGGAAATTGGCATGGAGCTGAAAAGTATATTTCAGCATTTACATCGATGGAAAACCATGAATCTATTCAGATATACTTTGAAATCAGAAACCATAAGTGCCTTGAAGCCATTTTCAAGTGAGTTGATGATCAAATTCTAGTCTATATGCTGAATTCCTTTGAGTGCAGGTCCCTCAAGAATCTTGGTAGTTCGGCTTTTTTCCAATCATAACATAATCAATACGTTATGTGTACGTAGGCGTGAATTAACAAAAGCTAGTGATATTCTGGATAATGAGTTAAATGTTTTCGAGGCTCAAGAACACCAGCAGATATGCTCAGACCTCAGAAAGGTGCTGAGGATGAGAAACATAAGGTGAGCAAAAGCAAATTAATTAATTTAGTACTTATTTTCTTTCACTTACAAATGTTCTTCTAACAAAGCCGCGTCAAAATATTTTTGGAATGTGATCTGTGTAAACTGGCACTGATGATTTATATTGTATTTGTTGCAGAAATCTCGAAATGTTTGCTGGATACAATGACATTAGAACTATTCGGGCCAGTGTCTTTGAGAGTTTAAAGAATCTAATCATTAGTAATCCTGAGCTACGTCGAAAGCTTGATTTCCCGGACATGGAGAATTCAAGACTCCAAAAGGTTATTCAGCAGGGGTATGTAGATATTCTAATTTTATTTTATGCATAGGTAAATACTTTGCACTTGCTTTTATTTAAACATTACGTTTAATATAAATTTTCAGACTGTGTTGGCAACATTCCCTTTGTAAAAATCCTTCAGAAACCCCGGAAATCAGCTCCCTATTTATCGATCATAAATGTGACAAAGAAAATGTAGCACAAGATCTATCACAAGTTCTTCATCCCGTCAGTAATTATTCCAAATGCAGATGGATTTCAGCAAATAGATGCTAACAACATTGTAAGTCCAAATAATTTTGATTTCACTTCATTCATCGTTTGTTATGTCGCTCTTCGTTATATTCGTCTGTTCTTACATAACTGTGGTTTTTATTTCCATAGCCTATGGAATCTCCCTCAATTTCTAGAGGTAAAAAATAATACCCATTTAGACTACATTTATCTTTTGTTAGTTGTTACACTTATTTTGTAACTCCAAGTGTATATTCTTTTAAATATAAGTCATTGCAAATATTACTTACATAACTAACCTTCTGCATTATAAGCAGCAACATCAGAGCGGCCGATTCCCATTTCACCTGGTGAAAATGAAGTTCGTGTACTGAAGCGGCGACTTCAGGAAGAGGTATATCATTGAATTTGTATAACTGATTTTCATAAATTGTCAAAATGTCACTTAAAAAATTCACCATTGATTTTCCAATGAGACTGTATATACGCGAAAACAAGGTCTTTTCTAGAAAAAGAAGAAAAAGAAAGGCTGCTATATTGTTTCAGGATCATAACATGATTTTTAGTTACATTGTCTAATATAAGAGTTCATTTTCAGATTGATAGCAGTCAAATGACGTGAATGCGCGACAGGAAGTTGTCTCGAAGGATGAACTTCCCTTAAGTGTAGTTACATCCTTCAATTCCAACTCAAATATTACCACCATGGAGTTCCACCCTGTTCGTCACCAGCTACTTATGAGTAAGTCCTTAAATATTTACATGAAAAATAAGCAGTTTTTTTGGTAAAAAAAATTTCATTCCCAATCACTTCCTTTTTACATTCAGTTGGATCGGATACTGGGGATCTTGCATTGTGGGATGTATGTAGCAATAAAACACTACTGCGTCAATCTTATAAAAACTGGCAAGGGAATTTTACTTCAAAGTTGCAGGTTTGTTCCCTTATATTACGTGCATCCCTGAAAACAAAATAAATTTGCAAATTCTTCTTGACTAGATTTTAATGGTGCACATTTAGGGACCTTCTATCGGAGGCACGGAGAGAGTAGAAAGTTTGGCTGTCAAAGCTATGAAGTGGAATTCTGAGGGCACAAACTTTGGTAGAGTCAAATAACAATACTAACCTTACTAATCTTCCTTTTGTAATAACTTTTTTCTGAAGTTGAAGTTTATCCATCATTTGTCATGTGTCGCCAGCCGTTGGGTACTTAAGGAACTTGGTGAGAATATTTGGCTACTTTGGCGGAACTGAACTGAATGGCTACCAAGAGGTTTTTGCACAATCAGATACAGAAATTATTTTTGGAAGGAAGACAAATAACTTTTCTGTCTTACTCATCTGAAATTATTTTTCAGATTTATGCTCATGCAGGCAGTGTTAACGACATTGCCTTTACTACTACTCGGGATGGGAATTTTTGGGTCATCTCCTGCGGGGATGACATGACTGTAAAAGTAAAGCTTTCCTCCATTTACCTTGTCTGAAATGGCAATAATAATTGTATAAGTCACATTATTGTCTTTTTGTAGGTGTGGGATACCTTTTCGGGTGAATTAATGCTTTGCTTCGAAGGTCATGACGCACCTGTTATTTCTATTAGCCCCCGGAAACTGGACCTTTACGAGGTATTACTTTTAGCAGCTTTAAAATATCGAGTTGTATTTTTGCTAGTTTTGAAATAATGTAAAACTGTATGATACTTTAAGCACAATAGTACTGCAATTTAAGAGCTTCTGTTCTATTTTACAGGCATTGGTATCGGCAGATTCGGATGGAGTAGTCAAGATATGGTATTATGATACTATAAGTAAGAGTGTCAATAGTAAAGGGACCTTGTTAACAGCACCTCATCAGGTTGCCTCTAAAGTTTCATATAGTGCAGATGGAACCAGGTTATTATCATTTCCTTATTCCAAGTGTGAATTTTTTGCAAAATAAATATTTTTGACTTCGATTCAATTATTTCAGTAAACTTCATAATCATGATACTTGTGGTGTACAGATTGTTCTTAGGTGGGAGTACCAGTGAAAATGTTTCATGCATTGTGGAAATTAATCAAGTCGACGGATCTATCGTACATATGTACAATGGTCTTGTTACACCCTCTCTTGGCTTTTTACACTATGAAATCGTCAATGGAAGATATCTAACTGCAGTTGATGACCGTTTGTTGAAATTTTGGGATGTAAATTCTGAGGAAGTTTTAAAGATGACAACAGCTGGGGGAGGATTACCTGTAATGATCAAATAAGTTCTTTTATATACAAGTAAAAATTACCTGCGCGGAATATGACTTTAAATTTTGCTCGATTTTGGGAATGCAGGCTTCTTCTAGTATCAAATCTAATAAAGAAGGAACTCTACTTGCTTTAATGACAAATGCCACCAACATAAGAATTCTGGCCAATGCTGATGGCAGGAGGATTCTTGGCGCCATTGGGAAGCGCCCGGTGGAATCTGCAAGTGCTGCTGCATCTGATAAAGAGGTTTATATAAGGCCTAGCCGATGTTTCGTGACTGCATTTTATTCTTGTGTCTTTTTCTCCTTTTGTAATTATGTCATTTATCTAGGTGGTGTGTACAAGTAAAGCTCCCATGAAACCAAAGAATAAGGCAAGTGTATGAATAGCAATTTTCGATGCTTGCACTTGGATTTTCCGAGCTACATTTGCACTAGTTTTTCTTTTTGATTTTTTGTGGTTTTACAGGATAAGATTGGAGAGTGTAGCCTTCCCGATGAGGACACCGGAATGGAAGATGATCTAATGGGCCTACTGGAAAAATGCAGTTTGAAAGAAATAAATGAAGTTTCGCAGTGCCAGTGCAGACGGCTGCCAAATAAATTTGCCAAGAGAAGTGTACGTAAATATTTCCGCTTCAATATAGTCCAAAAATATACGAACCTTGTGAAAGAAAGTAATTAACCATTTGACAAAAATTAATTCTTTCAGGTTTGCTCGCTAGCTTACACGAAAAGGGGTCGTGCGCTATTGGCTTTGGGCTCAAATGGCGAGCACAGGCTTTGGCAATGGCGAAAAGATGCTCAAAATGCTGATGGAATGGTACCTAAACAGTATTTTTCTTGTTTCCATCAGATTCCATTGATGATAAACTTTGCAGTACCCTGCTAACTTTCACTCATGCAGGCCACAGCTCATTCTGCTCCTAAAATATGGAAATCACCTGACAATGAAGTTATGGTTAACGACGTTGGCCCTGCAAATCCAGAAGGCAATATTTCATGCTTCGCACTTCCAAGAAGTTCTCGTTGCTTTCTTGTGTCTTCATCCGGAGGAATGGTCTATATTTATAACACTATGAACTTCAAGGTATTTAAGAAAATACTCATCAATAAACATTTTATTTCTGTCACAAAACCATTTCGGTTTGTCGTTTATTTTGTTTAGTTATATATTTTGGTTGTCTATTGATGCATATAGTCCAAACATTAATGCAGGAAATTGCAAATTTCATACCTCCACCAGGAGCAGCAGTGACATCTTTAGCTATCCATCCAATGGATAGTAACATAATTGTAATGGGAATGGATGATGCATCTATTCAGATATATGATTACCGGACGAGACAGGTTTTTACTTTCTACCAAGCAGATTGATGAAAACAAATTACTAACCTTTGGGTATCTAAAATATTGTAGCCAGTCTAACTTAAAATGATTTATGTTCACAGGTTCTGACAACACTTCAAGCTCATACCTTGAGAGTAACAGGACTTGCTTTCTCCGATATCTTCGATGCTCTCATTACTTCAGGCGCCGATTCACAGGTACAAAATATTCAGAAGAAAATAATTCTCACCTTCACCATGAAGTAATTTTGAAGCACTGTTGTAAGTGACAAACATCAAACATTAATGAGAATCAAAATGTTTTTTTTTATATTCAGATATGCATGTGGAGCATAGATGAATGGAAAATGCTTGGAAGTACCTCTATAAATGACACTCCTGGAGAATATTCAGATACTCGCGTTGAGTTTCACAAGGATCAGATACATTTTCTTGTAGTTGATAAATCTCAGATAGCTATTTACAGGGCACCTGAGCTTATTCCCCTTGGCCGAGTAAGAAATGCTTTCTCATATGAATATCAAGTATTTATGTTGCAATGGACTCGTGATTGAAATTGTGTACGTAACAGTGGGTTCCTGAAGATATATCTTCAAGTTTCATATCCCATGCTGTGTATTCATCTGACCATCTATCAATATTCGTGGGATTCGGAGATGGAAGTGCCGGAGTTATTACTGCATCAACTCTTGAGCTGAGATGTAAAATAAATCCAACAGCGTATATACCGCGTAATATCAAGTATGTTTTTTACACTGGCAGTCTTCGTGGTCTCCATTTAATGTAAATTACTAAAGCTGAGGTTTGGATGTCATTTTCAGGTCAAAACCATATCCTGTAGTGGTGGCAGCCCATCCATCAGAGGCTAACCAATTTGCAATGGGACTAAGTGATGGACTGGTAGTAGTGTTAGAGCCGTTAGAGGAAAACCCGATATGGGGCAACCTTCCTGAGGATGATGATGATTATGTTAATGTCATTGATGATGATAGTTTTGATGCTGGAGAAGGTACTTCCCAAAGAGATATAGACTTGGACCAGCTGCATTGGGTGGATAGCGATTGAGCCGTAGCTCGAGAGCGATTTAACTGCACAGATATAGCCACCAGATACCTGCAGTAAATATTTTCAACAAAGAAAAAAGTGTTCAGCATTGAGTAGTAGCAACACTTGGTGCACAAATGAGAGGCTAAAGAAGCATCCCTTCTGCTGACAGACTCAGATTCTCTGAGTATCAAAATTTTAACATTTGGTTATTCGAAATTTTCAATTAATTTCCAACTTTTTCTTGGATGACTCGACCAGAGCCTCTAGGTTTTAAGACAATATTTTCTGTCTGTCAGCATAGTCTAATGCCGGTTTTTTACAGTTATCCAAAAATCTAAAGTAAGAACTAAGGCCGGAGCGTCATAAAGACGATATAGAGCTTCAGTTCAGACTAAGATGACTTTGGATCTTGCTAATACTAAATATTTTCATATACTAGATTTTTAGGTACCTATTTGAACCAAAGAAAACTTATCCATAGACTCACAGTAGAAGCCCTTTTGGCGAAAAACACCTTATCCTTCTGGTCATGCCTTGAGCAAAAAACAACAAGGAAAAAAATGAGCATGGCAGCAGCATCCTTTCTAGTCTCTACTCCATTGAGCAAACCCATCTCAATTTCTTCAACTAAAATCAAAGCAGCAGTCATTTACAGCAAGCAGAAGCAGCAGGTTGATGTGGGTGTCAGCAAAAGAAGCCTTTTATCTCTTTGTCTCACTTCCACTTTACTCTTTTCAGCTGGATCTAGAGATGGTGCAAATGCTGCAATTCTTGAAGCAGATGATGACTTAGAGCTACTTGAAAAGGTAAAAAAAGATAGGCAAAAAAGGATTGACAGACAGCTACTCATTGACTCATCCAAGAAAGAAACTGGTAACATAATCTCATTGCCTTAAACAAATCATATCAATTTAGAAACTGATAACAGAATCTCATTGACTTGTGTGTGATATTGCAGCATACTTGCAAGATGTAGTGTACAAGCTGAGCAAAGCAGGTGAAGCCATAGAAAAGGAAGACATGGTTGCTGCAAGTTCAGTTATCGGGCCGAGCACAGATGCTGAATGGGTTCAGAAGGCTAATCTAGCATTTACCAAGGTGCCATCATCATTTACCTTGAGTTGAAATTGTTATATTCTGCTGTTTTTCTTTTTAACACTGATTTTATTAAAACATGCTCTACAGCTTAGCTCTAGTCCTGAAGAGAAAACCGAAGTAGAAACATTCAACTCGTCGGTGGCCGAGTTAATTGCATCAGGTTGGACTAGTCATAAATCTTGTTCTTGTTGACATTTCCCTAGTGAATGGTTTTTGACTTACATTTTACATTTGCATGGATCATACAGTTTCAAAGAATGATATTAAGAAGTCAAAACAAGCATTTGTGTCATCAGCAACAGCCTTAGAGAATTGGGTATCACTGGTAGGGCTGGCATCACAGATCAAGGGAATTTAAACAAGACCATGATTTTGAAAATTGAATTTATCTACATTGAAGCTCAGCTCTACTTCCATTTTTCATCCGGCAACAAGTAAAAGTACCTATTTCGAACATTTTCATGTGAAAATACACTGGCAGAGTTTGTTTACAGTATATGACATCCGAGCTTGTTCTCATCGATTACATTCAGGTTGTTTGTATAGAAACACCGGCACTCATGTTAAGTCATGTATCATTCTGAACTGTACTTAAACTCTATTACTACTATTCTGATGAATGCATCATTGAAATGAACTTGAGGCCTACCTTGTTTGGTTTTACCAATAAGCGCGATCTACCTGCATTAGCAGAAACTGCTTTGCAAGACCAAGACATATATATACCAGCTCAGAAACATACCAAAACAGCATCCCCATTTATGGTGTACAAAAACCCAAGTTGGCTTATGCAATATTGTCAAGGTTGATAGTACTTGGATCCACAATGACATTTCCAGGACAATAGGTTTCTTCCCCTTCGATGGAGGTTTCATAAGTATCGGGAGAAACCACAATAGCAGCAGTGCAAGGTCTGCAATTGTAGCACCTGTCTGCGCATTTTGGTGGCCTTGAACCCAACTTCATTCTCCTCCCATCAGATAAAACCATAGTGAAAGCCACCTTACTGTTTGCATGATCAGATTCTAATCCAAAGATAAAATGCCAAATATAATCAACAACTATGATCATATAATATCTCAAGAAGATGTGAACTAATCCAAAATCATTTTTATAAATAACTTACCTGATTCGAAGGCGAATGCAGGTGACGAGATCTAGGAGTATGAAAATGAGTGCGAGCTTCGTCATTTTACAGAATGAACTATAAGGTGAGAAGGGTGCAGCTTCTATTAAATAATACTCTAAATTGCACGTCAGTCTGTCAACATTGTTAGTTTCAAATTGGTTAATGGAAATTTTATTATGACTTAGTTTTTTCTTTTTCGATAGCGGTTACATTGGATACAATTCATAGAGATCTTATACACGATATCTATTTCTAATCATTTGAAGTTCTGGTCACAACAACGGACATCCAATCCATAATCGACAAGCAAGCACGCATCTCTCTTCCGCTCATATGATCAATGACGCAATCAACTCCACGGGCGACGAGGAAGACAAGCCTCCAAGAGAACAACAGTAAGAAGGGCGAAGAGCCTCCACGCATGGTTGGAGGGGGTGAAGAGACCCTCCATGCACGAGGCAGGAGGTGGGAACTCGAGCGCTCTTGGTTGCTAGACCAAGACCATCAGGCCACCACCCCTTCTGCTATTATGACTTAGTGATGGAGCGTATTTATACGATCCATCATTGTCTTATTTCCATCTATTTTTATATGTTTTGTTTGTGAAATATTACCTTTTCGTAATGTTTTGCATTTCAGGCATATTTGGAGTGCAATGGAGATTTTACATGCTTATGGAGCAATTTTAGACAAATTCGGAGCACGGAAACCAAGAAAAAGCTGGATGACATCATGCTGACGTCAGCCATGGACGCTGAAGAATTATTCCACGGACGCTGAAGAATTAATTTAATTCTTAAGGGTCCGCGGGAATTATTCCTTAAGGATCCGCGGATCCGTCTGGCCCAGCCCAATTCAGAAAGTTCAGCAACATTATAAATAGGGTGTAACGAAAGAGAACCGAGCCGGCCATCAAAAGTTTTTCTCTTCAAACTCGTTAGATTAATGTTTTGTAGGAGTAGCTAAATTTCCTACAGTTTGGGGAATTTAGTTGCAACGTTGTATGAGATCATTGAATAGCATGTTTTAATCTAGTGAATTCTGTTCTTGTTATGTTTTGCATGTTTTGTTATTTGCTTGACCTAGCCTAGCGGTGAAATTAGGTTTATATCAATTGCATGATATCTAATTGGATTGTCATAGTAGTAAAGCCTAGCGGTGGAGCTATTGTGGTAGTTTGATTAGGTTATTGTTACATCTTCTTGAGACTGTAGCGGGTAATAAAAGATAAAACTAGAATTTGGTAACAACCCTGCGGGACTATCTAATTAGAACAATTATAATTTACTATATTGATGCATGTCTGGTCTATGATTACTGGTTGCAATGAGATTCCCTGAACTGTGTTTTTCTTTTATTAGTACCTTTAGTTGTAGCTTCAAACAATCATAAAACCCCCTGATAGGAGTAGGATTAGTTGTAGTATAACTCTTAGACTAGATTACTTTCCCTTGGGTTCGACCCTGCTTATTGCTATACTAGTTTTAAGTAGGATTATAAATTTAGATTTACAGTGCACAACGACGCGTTGTCACTTAGTTAGATTAATGAAAAATTTGTTGAGATATGTTGTGCTTTTGATTTAATACTCTACACATTGACATACGTTTTTAACTGTATAATAGTTTAAAATACTTGTTTATGGTGTTATTGAGTAAAATAGTGAAAGACTTTAGAGTGAGAATCAAAGTATTCATTTTAGCAGGTTTTGGGGTGGCTATTGTACCTAATTTCACTTTGAGTTTTGCAGGTACGATGTCTATAATTGGATGAGTCTATGACACCGATAATAAGGATAGAAATTCATGAAACTAAGCAAGGTCAGGTCAAGTTTTTAGAGTCTGTAACTCAGTTTAGTAAGTCTGAAATTCCAAATTTCTTGACTGTCATTTTCAGTTCTGTACTACTTAACTTAGGAGGGCATTTGTTGAGGTTTTTTAAGCTAAGTTAGTACAATCTTTAGTGTCTCAATTGCTTATGGCTTTGAGAGGATATTGATGCTTTGTTTGGTGCTTTTTGGGTGGCCGGAGGTGGCTTAAAGCTGCTGGAAAACTGGTTGAAAGTGGCTGGAAAATGCAGATTTTTGGACATGGTATTTTTGGGTGTTTGGCAACAAAACGACAGGCAATGTGTCGTATATAACTGTCGCATGTTTTTGGAATATTGGGCCAAAAAAGCACTGGCCCGTATTATGGTTGCAGCTTTGTAAAGTGGAGAGCAGCACCGTTTAGAGGAGAGCGTTGGATATTTTTTGATGGCGTTACAGAACGCAGCCGTTCAACATGGAGTGATGTTGTTTTGTGCTATCTATTTTAGCATCGTGCAATTCGTTCGATTAGAGTTTGAAAAAGAACGAACGATTGAGAACACTGAATCGAGACCGACGGAGGACGATTGAAGGTGATTCAGAGGGATGGTTCTTCAAGAAGCTTTGCCGGACTTCGAGAGTTGGATTGGTGACGGTTTCAAGGGCGATTGCGCGGATATGAAGAATTCCAGTGGATGCAAATTCTGATGAAAATCATTTGGATGTCGATGAAGTTCTTCGCTTCTGGTCCATGTGTTTCGTTTCAGTTCATTCAGTCTTGTATAGCTTGAGTCGTTTATTAGTTGAGGTTTGATTCATATTTGTTTACTCAAGTTTGAGTCATTTCTTGTAAAACTTGTTCCAATGCTTAGTGGATTGATTCTCAGCCTTTGCGGTCGAGACTCCGTGATTTTCTCCGAGTTCTCCGGTTCCACATATATCTTGTGTCGCTTATTTTAGTTTTACACTTGTTTTATGATTGCGGAAATTTGACATATTTGAGAAATTTGCATTATTAGGTCTTAGTTTTGTTTCTAGGCTTTAGATTATGCTTAGATGCATTCATCACTTTACAGAGTCTGAATTGCCAACTTATGTTGAAGTAAATGTAAATATGGATATCTATCATCTTTTTTCCAATGCTCGTCTTCCACTACCTCCATTTTTTCAAACGATTGTTAATGCACTTTTCTTCATTATTTTTTTATGTTTCTTGCCAGTAGGAAAGAGCTTCTAGTTCAGAGTGTATACATACAGCAGTACTCAAAATGATGATAAAAAACTCACATATCTGCTGCTCTTCACCAATCTCCACTTTTCAAGTTCATAATCTTTTTCTTATCCGTCGACTCGATCATTCCATATCAGATCCATTTTAATTCAGGTATACATGAATGATTAGTGGCCAAGTCAATCATTATGCTTTTATTTGCACTATAGGGCAGGGCATCTTGAGATTATACAGGATCAACTTGAATAACTAAAATTTGTGGTGATACTATGAACATCAAAAAACCAAATAGCTCTTTGAGCATCTGTATTATATGCTGCATCGGATATTATGTCAAATATTATGATATGTATAAAACATTTCAAATAAACATTAGGAAAGCAAACATTACACCTAAAGGAATTCAAGAGTATGAACCTCTGACCATTAAACATTCTCCAGCAGACATGTAATGAGCGAAGATTGGACATCTGAAACGATTCAAATTCCAGACAACAATATGCATGAATTTAATAAGCATGTCAAACCCTTCATTTTCCTATTTTTTGTTTACTTGCAAGTAGTCAAATAGCCGTGGCAATCAGCCTTCAATGTGAAATGCTTTCAACGAAGGTGAGGAGAGAGTGCATCAAATCATGTAAACAAAATTCCTCAAATCTTTGACTACTTATGCTGTTTTCTTACACTGCAAAGGTAGTTTAAAACAGATATATCCCACAACATTTTTGTAGAAACAGCAAGTTCCACTATGATGGGGGCCAATTTCACAATTATTTCATCATAAATTGTTTTCAGAAACTAGAAACCTTAACAAATAAGACGCCTGGCGCACCATGGACTTATCAGTAAGACATAAATATTTTTTTCAAGAGCTCGTTGCCTTCTCTAAAGCCTCTTTTAATTGCCCACTCTTGTATGCATTTGAAAACACAAATGTGAAAGACATTTCAAAAATGTTGTGGTAGCCATTATAAGAAACCTCCTCAGACATCAGTACTAAAAATCATATAAACTTAACAACAGTGAATCCATCAAGTTATTATTCAAACGATAACTTCTATCTCAAAATAGAGAAAGTTGTCAGAAATTCGATACAATTATAATATGATTAAAGGCTACGAGTACTTTTAGGAACTTGCTATGAGTATTATTATTTTGTTGTATATTACAAGGTTGTGCTTCTTATTAGACCTCTTAAAATTTCGATCAATTACGATCTGACACATGCGGACATTTGTATGTATAAAATGATAAAAACAAAAAAGATAAAATGCATTTATGTAAAATACAAAACAAAATTTGCACATTGTGTATCGTTCATTCAACGTCAGTTTTGGGTGTCAAGTTCGACCTTGGGTTTCAAACGAGCTGAACCTTGTATTACAAATTTACAATCCGCCTTAATCGCCATTGTTTTTGAGGATTGCTAGAAATACCGATATTTGATGCTTATCGAGTTCGTATGCTGTCACATGGCGACAATGAGATAAAACACGTGTGAGAGATATTTTTGCAATTGTTTTTGATATTATCAAAATACCTCGGCATTAACAAGTTCCAAAAAATAGGAATGAATTTGTGTGGGTTTGGTCTTTTACTTGCTCGATACATAATAATGATCGTTGCGATGGTTCTAAGATTTGGTTAGAGCGTTTTTATATAAAATATTTATTCTAACAATTTCTCCCATCGGATATTCTTTACACAAATATGAATTTTTGAAGCCACAATTCACTTCCAATATCATTTACCTTAAAATGCACACTATCAAGAAACAAGGATTCCTAAATTCAAAGGTGATGTTCAAATTGGGATGATGCACATTGTTGTACTGGATGGTAATATTGGGCAATTTTCAAACTTGTGCAAAGTTACTTGCAAAACTGGAGATGCCTTCTTACTCGTCGTGTGTGCTCATAAATCCGCCAATGAAGCCAGCTCCGTTGCAGTCTCCACATAGTATTTCCTTTTTACTTGTGCAAATTAAAACTATTTTAGGGAAGATCTCGTTGAAAATAATCGTTTAGGAGTTAGATCCTACAATCTACATATGCTACACCTACAAGTATCGAACCTGCACAACCAACATATAGCACCAGCCTGCGAGCAAGCCACATCACCTATCATTAGGAAAATAAAAGACACTGTGAGCAAGCCATAGCACGTCTCGTGTAAATCTTGTATAAAGGCGCTTAAGCCGAACATCAAGTTATATTTCATATCTAACAATTGCTCACGTATCGTTATGCACAAACAGTCATTGTGTGTTGGTTTGAAAGTAATTAAGAGAATCACCAAATACAAATACAAAGAGAGAACATACCATTTCCTTCACACTTTTCGCAGACAATGCTTCTTACTTTGACTGTTTTATTATCACCAGTTGCCTGTGGAAAAAACTTTACGTATGAACATATGATTTCCTCATGGCTTGTCAAAAAAGCAGCCATATATGTTGTTTACCTTAACCTCGAGGGACGGAAACCTCTCGTTATATGAAACTTTGTCCATACTTAAGAAACAGTGTCTTGTTGAGACAACCCCAATCACCAACAGCCCTGCAAATCAATTGACAACACCACAGTTATAAAGTTTAGCATCAATCCATTATCAAATCTTGAAGAGCATAAGCATCAAACTTACCTGGTTTGTTCGAAGATTTTGAGCTTAAGGATAGTGGCATTTACATTCATTGCTCCAGCACTCGCCATTTTCCAGCTAACTAGAAAATTATTTTCTTATTCTGGACTTGGATTGAATACAAGAAGAAGAGAGATTTATGGATAGAGATCAAGAGATAAGGCCTTCAAACAACAAAACTTTTTGTACCGAAAATATCCCCGAGTTTTTCAACCATACAATTATATTTACCGATATGCTTAGGAGGGTAATAATGTCATTTTGATGAATGATCCTGGAGAATGAAGAAAGGGCACACATCGTACAGCTTTAGTTAATGGCAGCTCTACAAAAAACCAATTAAACCCGAGTATGAAGAGATGGCAGGATGGAACACATACCCCAACTGATATGAATTAGACTTGCAAATTTTATCCGTATCCATTATTCATTCATATAAATCAACCATCCGTTTAGTTACACGGATAAAAGCCTTCAATATCCATTTATTAACGGATGAACCATATCCATTGCTATACGTTTATTAAACAGATGAACCATATCCATCCATATACTATCTATTAATCCTCATTTTACCATTCATTAACATACAACTCATAAACCCCACTGCCCACTCTAACTGAACATAATGAAATGACACTGCAAATCCATCAATGAGGAAGAATGAAGAACTATGTGAACCTTTTTCAATCATTGGAATAAAAAATGGGGTGTACAAAAGTTCTAAACCTTAACACGCAGCCTAAAAACAATTAGCAAACAATTTAATAAATACCAAGATAAAATTCACACCTGACAAACTCAGCACCTAGTGACCATCAATAATTAGAGCAGTGAACCATAATTCCAACCTTTAATATCTGTAGTTTGTGCTTTGGGCGACTAAAAGGCCTGCCAAAACACTAATTCATATGCATATCGATGCTTTCAATTCCAATTAGGCACAGACTAGAACCTAATCCTTCACCGCTCCTGAAATGCATAAAATCCTGAAGCTCCAACATTCATCTTGTCTTTGTGCAGTGAGCATCTGTACCATGCTGAGTGCAATGATCATATCCAACACTATGAAGATAATCCCGTATCTCTTTAGCACTAGTATTACTAGCTTGCAGCAGTCGCTCATCTTCTTCATATATAACATAAGGAGCTTCATTAACCTTCCTAGACAACAATCTCTTAGCCCCTTTTAACACATGATACTCCCAACCCTGAACATCAATTTTAATCAGCAGCACCCGCTCAGAATCAGGAACAATTTCATCCAGCGGGATTGTCCTCACTTGCACTTCTACCTCCTCATTTGTCTTGAACGCCAGCCTCGCTCCGGTTGCCGAAACCGCACTATTATCCAGCCTCCCAACAAGCTGCAAAACATTACAAATGAAATCACTCATGATTGTTTGAAAATATATTTCCTATAAATACTCATCGGCCTATTGTTAACAAACTTGAATGACGGCAAATCAATGTGCAATAAAACTAAAATGAATTGAAAGCTTACTTTATGAAAAGTAATGTTTCCAACACGATCAGAAGCAGCAGCATCAAAAAGCGAGACCAAATGCGAAACTCTATTGAAAAAAATACCCTCACATATCTTCTGCAAATTTTCAAAAACCGGTTCGAAAGCCAAAACCCTAAATCCCATAACAGCAGCAGCAAATGTAGCCATACCAACATTAGCACCAACATCAACAACCAAACCACTCTTCTCCCTTCAGCCTTCATCTTCTCCAACAGCTCCTGAATTGTAACAGAGATATCAGGCTTCCGAAACGCCTTCCCTTTAAGCAAACGGACAATGTTCTTATGAGGCTTATCTGGAAGAGATCCGAAATCGGATAGGGAATAGAGGAAGGGGTGTTTAACACCTTCGACAAGATTGGCGACGACGGGGTGGGCTTGAGGGCTGGAGAGGCAGTCGAAGGGTGGGAATGAGGAGAGACGAGGTGCGGTTGTGGTGGTGGTGATGGTGGTGAGGAGGTTAGGGTTTGGGGAGCGATTGGAGAGGAAGAAGAAGGTTAGGAAGAGGAGTGAGGCGGAGATGATAAGGAGGAGGTTGCGAGGGGAGGTGAAGTTGGGCGGTCGGTCACGTCGCCAGGCGTTGGCCATCGCTTTGGTGAATCAGTGAGATCGGAGTTGAGACCTGTGTAGAGTGTTGTAACAAAGCAATATGACATTTCTGAAAAGAAAAGGAAATTGAAATACATGATAAAGTCCTAGAGAGTGGCATATAGTCTTAGCTAAAAAAACTGCAAATTCAACTCAATCCAATACAGCAAAAAATTGATATGAATTCGTCAATTGATGAAAAATGAAAGACTTGAATGAGAGGAGAGGTTTGTTTGACGTATATACCTGCAGCTGTTGATCTATTTCACTAAGAGGTTGAGATGCGAATTCGGATTCGAAATTTGACGATGGATGGATGAGTTCTAATGAGTCTAAGGCTTGGGGGGTTGTATCTCATTTGGGGATCCAAAAGCAGACGACTTGACCTGTACCCGAAAACGGTTAAAGTGATTAAAATGATAGATCTGAATTTGATAAAAAAACAATGCGATTAATTGAATCAATCCATTGAAAGCAGTAATAACAGAAATATGTGTATATTTAATAAAATGAAAGAGATGCATACTCATCTATTCGGAAACACTTGAATTCAAATTCTGGAGAAGTTCAGCTCCACGTTTTTATGCATGTACTTTAATTTGAAACTTCAAACCTGGCAAACAAAATTGAGTCAGATGGAAAGAAATGACATTTGTACAGAAACTAGTATATCCTTTGACAAGATAAAAAATAACCACAAGGTTACAACAGGACACTTACCAAGCTGTTATACAACACATGAACAACAACAGTACAACTAACAGAATACCTATGATGATCATGAATAAAATTTGAAGTCTGAAACATAAACTGGAGAAAGTTTCTAGACTCCGAAATCTCTTCTTTTCAAAGGCTCTGTATTCCGCCCATCACTTCATCACTACACATACTACTTCGGAATCAAGAAAAAGGAATAAGTTAACATTGCACAAGTAGCTCGAAAGATCTATACAAAATTTGCAGTCAAATAAAAATAAAACAACAACCAACATATCCATTACAGTTGATAACTAGACAACAAAACCTATTTAAACACCAACACTGCTTAACAAGTTAGATTCCATCAGCCATGGTAGTCTATTTCAAGCATTCAGATCCAGAACCATTGACTCAGATCCATACAAAAGCAAAATCAATCTACTGAAACAAACCACAAACCAACCTTACAAATGACGCGATCTCAGATTCGTTCAATCAAACAAAAATAACCTCCAAATCCGAAACCAACAACTCTCACAGATGATATCAATCGAGCGTAGCAGGAAAAGCAGCAGCGGAAGAGAAATCAATATGAATCGGCGAATTAGCAGAAAATGAGTGAGTCAAAATCGAGACACTACTGGGCTGAGGGTTGGATTTGCAAGGAGAGGATGAAGACGACGTAGAAGAAGGGCTCAGTCGGCATCAGCCAAAAGCCCACCACTGGAAACAAGAAATATTAATTGTAATTTAAAGGATTGCATGTCGTTTTGTCCGATTATTATCTTCCTATTAATAAAACACAAGGGTTGGAATTGACGATTTCTTTTGAAGTCACAATTCACATCTCCATAATACCCTTCATTATTTCATTAATTACTAAAACATGCGCTTACCTATATTATCTAATAATATGAAAATAATCATGCACATATTATATGTGCAACTCTTACTAGTTTAATTTGTTGGTTAAATCATTTTGCAAATTATCATTAACAAGTCAACAAAGGATTAAGTTTTTATGAGACGAAATTAAATTGATCAATTTTAATTTCAATTATTCAAAATAGGGATCATCATTTGACCCTAGGGTTAGAAAGCCTTAAGGGCGGCCCTAGTCCTACCCGGCCCTGAGCTGACCCTGTTTCGGCCCTAGTCCTACCCGGGCCGACGATCCTTTCTTTACCCTGTCCTAGGGCGGCCCTAAGGATTTCCAAAAAGGCGACGACCCGACCCTGTCCGGCCCTAAAGCTTCCATAGAGCGAGCAAAAACCTTGAAAAGCCCATCCTGCCTTGCCCTTATTAGGGCCGGGCCGACCCGGCCCTGCCCATTGCCAACCCCTAATTCAAATCAACCTTGAAGTTAAATATTTAAGCTTTATAATATATCATCTCTTTACATCTTGACTCTATTAACATGATTGCAAAGTACATAAAACAAGTTGAATAATCATTTGAGCACAAAGAAAAACATTAAAATTAAAGTTCCCAGTTATAAAGAATCAATCCATTGAAAGATTCACAATCAAAGCAAATTGATGTGGGTTGACAAACAGAAAATAAACCAAAATCAAAGCAAAAGTCATTTACAGCAGCAGAAGCAGCAGGTTGATGTGGGTGTCAGCAAAAGAAGCCTTTTATCTCTTTGTCTCACTTCCACCTTACTCTTTTCAGCTTGATCTAGAAATGGTGCAAATGCTGCAATTCTTGAAGCCGATGATGATTTAGAGCTACTTATAAAGGTCAAAAAAGAGGCAAAAAAAGATTGACAGACAGCTACTCATTGACTCATCCAAGAAAGAAACTATTTACTTAAACCAATCATATACAATTTAGAAACTGGTAACATAATCTCATTGACTTATGTGTGATATTGCAGCATACTTGCAAGATGTAGTGTACAAGCTGAGCCAAGCACAGATGCTGAATGGGTTCAGAACGCTAATCTAGCATTTACCAAGGTGCCATACTTTGTGTTGAAATTGTAATATTCTGCTCTTTTGCTTTTTAACTCTGATTTAATTCAAACATGCTCTACAGCTTAGCTCTAGTCCTGAAGAGAAAACTGAAGTGGAAACATTCAACTCGTCGGTGGCCGAGTTATTGCATCAGATCGGACTAGTCATAAATCTTGTTCTTGTTGACATTTCTCTAGTGAATGGTTTTTGACTTACATTTTTCATTTGCATTGATCATACAGTTTCAAAGAATGATATTAAGACATCAAAACAAGCATTTGTGTCATCAGCAACAGCCTTAGAGAATTGGGTGTCACTTGTAGGGCTGCATCACAGATCAAGGGAATTTAAACAAGACCATAATTTTGAAAATTGAATTTATCAACATTGGAGCTCAGCTCTACTTCCATTTTTCATCCGGCAACAAGTAAAAAGTACCTATTGCGAACATTTTCATGTGGAAATACAATGGTAGAGTTTGAACTTTTATAGCTACTTGGCAAAAGTTGTTTACAGTTTATGACATCTGAGCTTGTTCTATGGATTACATTCAGGTTGTTGTATAGAAATTCTGGCACTCATAATTTTGGTTAAAATCTTACAATGTGAGTTAGCGCGATTACCTGCATTAGCAGAAACTTCTTTGCAAGATATATACCAGCTCAGAAATATACAAAACAACATCCCATTTATGGTGTACAAAATTAATATTTTACACAACCAAGTTGGCTTATGCAATATTGTCAAGGTTGATAGTACTTGGATCCACAATGACATTTCCAGGACAGTAGATGATAGGTTTCTTCGCCTTCGATGGAGGTTTCATAAGTATTGGGAGAAACCACAAGAGCAGCAGTGCAAGGTCTGCAATTGTAGCACCTGTCTGCGCATCTTGGTGGCCTTGAACCCAACTTCATTCTCCTCCCATCAGATAAAACCATAGTGAAAGCCACCTTACTGTTTGCATGATCAGATTCTAATCCAACGATAAAATGCCAAATATAATCAACAACTATGATCATATAATATCTCAAGAAGATGTGAACTAATCCAAAATCATTTTTATAAATAACTTACCTGATTCGAAGGCAAATGCAGGTGATGAGAGGAGTATGAAAATGAGTGCGAGCTTCTTCATATTAGAGAATGAACTATAAGGAGAGAAGGGTGCAGCTTCTGTTAAATAAAATGGTTCGGTTGAATGATGAATTCTCCAATTGCCCCAGAGAGCGTGCCCACTCTAATTTATTGTTGCAGGCCTGTTCTTCCTTTTTGTTGCTATAAAAATGGGGTCCTAAAAATTAAACCAACTGTTCTTTCTAACATCAAACTGAAACTGATCTACTTTTTATAAGATGTAAACATAGTAAATATGTTTTAGACATCAATGGTTCATAGTGTATATATTCTTTTTGAAGCCTAAGAATGGTTAGAGAAATCATTACATGACAGAGAGGCTTGTGTTTTAAGTTGAGAGCACGGTGTAGGGTGGTCTTGCAATCTCAGTGTGACTGACATTAGACTTAATGCAGCCTGCATTGCTAATTTATTGTTATGTAACAGCTCTATCAACTTGTCCTTTTATTCTTCAATGACATTGCCAGCTCCCAACACTCTTGTGTTTTCACATCACATGGTCCTCTTCAAACTGATTTATATAAATGCAGCCAGCTCCCAAATTAATAAAATTTGTAGCACATTTTCTTGAATTTTGGGTAAAAAAGTATGGATGGTGCGAGTAGTTTTTATATGATAATGGCTGCTATTTCATTCAAGCTCCCACTTTTGACAAGAAACCAAAGACCAGCTACTGTTTGATGGAGCGTATTTATACGATCCAATATTGTCTTATTTCTATCTATTTATATGTTTTGTTTGTTAAATATTATATTTTTGAAATGTTTTACATTTTAGGCATATTTAGACTGTAAGAGAACCATTCGTATAGAGCATATTAGGCGCATTCGGATCACGAACATGAAAAAATGAGTTAGATTTAAGGTTGGATGGCATCACGCTGGAGAGTTTATTCCTTGGACGCTGAAGAATATTTTAATTAAATAGGGTCAGCGGAATAATTGTTTAGTGTCCGCTTTTGTAGGAGTAATTAATTTCCATTGTATGAGACCATTGAATAGCATGTTTTCATTTAGTGAATTCTGTTCTTGTTATTAATTACATGCTTTGTTATTTACTTGACTTAGTCTAGAGGTGAAATCGGGTAATAGGACATATAACTAGCATTACATAAGATCTCTAGCGGGAGCAGTGTTATTAAACCTGATCCGACCCGACCTGGCGGACGTTGGTAAGATCTCTAGCATGTTTTCATTTAGTGAATTCTGTTCTTTTCGAATCATTGCTCGTATTGGTAAGGTAGCATATCGATTGGCTTTGCCTGTCAACGCCAATGTGCATGACGTTTTCCATGTCTCGTTGCTTAAAGCTTGCAAAGGTTCTGTGGACGGGGTCACTGCAGAATGGCCAGCTGAGATGCTAACTAAGAACTATTCCATGCTTCCAGATCGCATCCTTGGAAGATGCAAGAAGGCAATAGCCAATAAAACAATACCACAACTACTGATTCAGTGGAAAGGGGAATCTAGCAGCAGTGCAACTTGGGAGGACGTTGCTCACATAAAGGAGACGTAACCGCATTTCGACATCGAGAACGATGTCTTTTCTGATGGGGTGTGTATTGATTCAAGTGTGAGGGATCATGGTAGCATACCAAAAGATGCAAGGCAGAGGATTGCCTCTAAAAGATATCCACTGCAAGACTACGTAGTGTAAAACAGAATATAAAGCTGTAATTTCGTCATGACATGATGTGCCTTGTAACAGAATTCTGAATTACCTATAAATGTAGTGACCACCAGATGAATGAGAAGAACTTTTGAATGCAAAATTCCTATTCTGCTCTACCTCTTTCCTCCCATCTTCTACTTTCTTATTCATTCATTCACATATGTGTAACACCTACCAATGTAGACGGCTTGATCATAGCACATAAGACAATATGAAACAACTCCAATCCATGCTCGGCGCGATACACTGAGGCTTTCAGAAATGCGACACGGTGTTGCTTTCCAATAGAACATTCATCACAAACTTGTTCAAGGCGATCAATCAATGGTACGCGAATAGCCATATTTTTCTGTACCAAGTTACCCATTGCACGAAAATTAAGAAGACCGTGTCTAGCATGCCACAACCATGCTTCATCATCCAATTGATAGGATGCACATAGATTTTGATAAATTTATTGACAAATATACAATCGGTTCTTAGATCACGTAACTCGTGCTAATAAAGCTTGATCTCGGTCAAATACACACATCTTTCCATCTTCAATCTTAACCTTGCAACCTCCTTCATCTAGCTGTCCCAAACTTATGATATTACTTCGTAGTTTAGGTATGTAGTAAACCGCACTCAGAACCCTAGACTCCTTGTTCTGACATTGGAACAATATGGAACCATAACCACAAATTTCAGTGACCCATCCCCGATCCTAACTGACCCTTTCACTGTTTCATCAAGAGATGTGAACCTTTCTTTGGATCTCGTCATATGGCTACTAGCGCCTGTGTCAAGGTACCAAACTCCTTCTCTAAACTTCACTAGAATAATGGGTTCCTCATTAAGAAGCACACTTTCTGTTATGTTTGTTGTCTTTGCACAAGTTTGGACAACTAGAGGCCGGTCATCATCAGCTTTGATCAGACGCATCTCTTCTTTATGTTTACGTCAAGGTTCAGAATATTCTCTAACATAACGACCACAAGTGCCACAGTTATGACACTTCCCTTTCCTTGCGGGTTTGTTGCGTGAGTTTCTAGACATGTTGTTGCTACCCTCATGATTGTTTTCTTGTTGCGGCCTTTATCCTTACTACTTCCTCGTTTTTTCTTTGTTGGATGTTGTCACACCATGCTCTCCCTTTTTTACTTTAGCCAACCACTCTTCCTTAGTGAGAAGTAACTGATCACCTTATCCTCTATCATCTGAAAATCCGTAGCGTCCTTCCAACGAGCGAAGTCGTCCAGTAAGTTCATCTATTGAGAGAGTGTTCAAATCCAACAATTTCTCAATCAAGATAGCCACCTGAGTGAACCTTGGTGGCACAACCCGCAATAACTTTTTAACAACCGAAGGTTATTAACTAGACCAGCGATCCGCATCGAAAAGTCGTTTATACTTTAACCATCCTTGAATGTAATCGCTTCGAATTCTTTACGAAGCCTCTGTGTATTGGCTTCACGCACTCGATTGACACTCATCCGTTGTCTCTTGATAGTTTCATATGCTTCTTTTGCGATATCCTTCACAACCTGCGTTGACAACATTTCTAGCGGTAGAGCATGAAGGATTGTTGACAACGCCATCTGATCATCACGTGATTCTGCATTACCAGGTTCAATAGCTTCCCAGAGTCATTGTGCTTGCAAGTTAACTCTCATCAAAAGTGCCCATTCAGCGTAGTTCGTGCGTGTCACCATAGGGTACACCACCATTCCTCTTGTCTCCTTCAAAACACTGCACGATAACTTCTTTCCCAACGCTGCTGCTACTCCCCTCTATCTTTCCTTCGCCTGCCATTTTTCGAAGGATATAAGCATCACTCTGATACCAATTGTTGTCCCAAACCTGATAAACTTCAACGCTGAAATAATATTTACCCAAAAGCATACTCTGCTTCTCTTTATTCACACACTTAAATACACAACATGACAGTTACCGACTAAACACCAAATTCAACAAACACATCTGTTCAAAATATAATTGACATCATACTTATCAAACAAACAAATACTTTATAAATAATATGCTTAACTTCAACACTATTCAGAATGGATGGTGTTTCAACATTAATTCAACTAGTTTGTAGCTGTATACGGTTTCAATTATGGTAAACAAATGCAAAGGTCTTAATTCACAATTAAATTTAATATTGTGAAGTATGTAGTTAGCTTTTGTACGTGTAATGTATTGCATGTATATTCATTACAGACTGGATAGTAACATAAACGTGAGGCAAGCCAGACCCTGAGCTCTGAAAATAGTTTTAGGGCCAATTTATAACAAACCCTCATATATAAAGATTATATTTGATAAAGAATTTCAGTCAAAATATAGTTTAGGACATTAATTTTGCTTATAAAAGTTAAAACTTTAATTAAAATGTAATAAAGTATGTTAAGTAGGCTTAGACATAAATAATAGAAGTCCAACCTCTGATTTTACAAAAATTAGTAGAAAGGGGAGTTCGAACCAGGAGTATTCTCAAACATAGACCATTACCAGTATGCCAATCATCAAAATGTTGTATTGGCTCATAATTAATTTCTATGAGCTCCCTATCGAGATTGGGCCTTGTGCACAGGCACAACAAGTACGCTTTTGTCTATTTAAAATTGTTTTATATTTTTATATTTTGATTTAATACTAGTCTTAAGTTTGTACGGATAAAGATAAGCTCAATTATTATTTCATATTAATGTACAAATATAATAAAAAAATATAAATATGCTTTAAACAATATTATTTTTAATGATGAAACAATCCTAAAATTATTTTGTTCGCACAGGGGCCCGAAATGTTTAGGACCGGGGCTGGATTGAGGTGTCTAAAAATCTCATAGTGTTGAATCAAATGACAATGGTTCCCAAGAGTCAAATCATTAGATCAATAGAAGCTGAAGCCGTATAGGATCACAACATGATTTTATTTCAAACATATTTTCATGGTCCATGTACATACAATGAGTCCGGGGTTGGTATTTAAAAGATTTATACATGTACATACAAATAGCTCTTTGAGTGTCAGATTATAAGCTGCATCCGATACTCTGTCAAATATTATGATATTGTCGACATTTCAAATAAATATTAGGAAAGCGAACATTACACCTAATGGAATTCATTCAGCTGCTGACCATTAAACCTTCTCCAGCAGACATGTAATGAGCGAAGATAGGACATCTGAAACAACACAAATTCCAGACAACAATATGCATGAATACAATAAGCATCTGAAAGCATTCATAAACTTCCACCCAAAACCTTTTCCTATTTATTGTTTACTTGCGAGTAGTCAAATAGCCGTGGCACTCAGCCTTCAATGTGAAATGTTTTCAACGAAGGTGAGGAGAGAATGCATCAAATCATGTAAACAAAATTCCTCAAATCTTTGACTACTTATGCTGTTTTCTTACACAGCAAAGGTAGTTTAAAACAGATATATCCCACAACATTTTTGTAGAAACAGCAAGTTCCACGGTCATGGTGGCCAATCTCACAATTATTTCATCAAAAATTGTTTTCAAAAACTATAAAACCTTGACAAATAAGACGCCTGGCGCACCATGGACTTATCAGTAAGACATAAATATTTTTTCAAGAGCTCGTTGCCTTCTCTAAAGCCTCTTTTAATTGCCCACTCTTGTATGCATCTGAAAACACAAATGTGAAAGACATTTCAAATGTCGTGCTAGCCATAAAGTGAAACCTCCTCATACATCGTAGTAAAAAATCACATAAACTTACCAACAGTTATGTCGCATCCACCAAAGAATTCTCCATTGATATAGAGCTGAGGAAATGTGGGCCAGTTGGAATAGTCCTTCATCCCTTGACGTAGTGCCTCGTTGTCAAGAATGTTAACAGTTTCAAACGGAACGTTTAAGGACTTAAGAATTTGCACCACCTGGTTTGAAAATCCACACTGTGGAAAATCCTTATACCCTTTCATAAAAAGAATCACTTTGTGTGAGGAAACAACTTTGTCTAAAGTAGCCTTCAGCTCAGGAGTTATAGCAGAATAGCAGCGAATGGACGGAATCCTCATAGAGACAGAACCAATAGCTTTACCATCACCAATAGTCAACATGCGCCGGGCAGCAGTTTGAGAATACAGACGGAATATCATACGGCGGTCAGTGACTGGTACAGCAGCAACAATTTTAGCTCGCATCATGACTGATGAGATTCGTGCCTTGGAAAAGGCTGAAAGAATTGAACGAATCTCCATTGCACGAGCCATATTAAGCTATGAATCTGACTGTTTGGTCTATAGCCTGTTTAAACAAGTTCATAATCTTAACATTTCTGAAAAGAAAAGGAAATTGAAATACAAAAAAAAGCCCTAGAGATTATCAAATAGTTTTTGCTAAAAACTGCAAATTCAATTCAATCCAATACAACAAAAAATCGATCCGAATTCCTTAACTGATGAAACATGAATGATACAAAAAGAGTTGAATGAGAGGAGAGGTTCGTTTGACGTATTTACCTGCCGCTGTTGATCGATTTCACCAAGAGGTTGAGATGGCGAATTCGGATTCGAAATTTGACGACGGATGGATGAGTTTCAATGGTGTCTAGGGCTTACGGGGTTTTTATCTTTGGGGATCCGGAGGCAGACGGCTTGACCGGTACCCGACAAAGAAACGGGTTGATTTGAATGATTAAAATATCAGATAATATTGGGATCGGATCAAGAGAGAATAAGTTTTTGTAAGACGAGATATAATATCAATCGCTGATTTGATTAATTTGACGTTTGATAATAAGATGATTTTTAATTAAGTTAGGTGGTTGAATTTGCAAAATACGCGGACGGTTGGATTTGATGGTTAATTTTAGATTAAATCTCATCCGTTGGATAATTAGTAATTAACGATCGATATTGTGTCTCACCGTCTCACAAATATTTATACGTCATTCTCGAACTTTTCCCTATAAATTCAACATACATCAAGTATCGAAAAAATACACATCAAGTTTCCGAAAAAATACACATCAAGTATCGGAAAAAATACACATCAAGGATCGAATAAAATACATAACGAAAAAATACACATTAAATATCGAATAAAATACATACGAAAAAACACACATTAAATATCGAGAATACACATTAAATATCGAGAAAAAATACACATTAAATATCGAGAAAAAATACACATTAATTATGGAGAAAAAATACACATCGTTGTTTTTTTGCTTCCTCCCCGCTTCATGCGTGGAGGCTTGTGGTTCTTGCAGTTCTTGCAGATGTTGTATGTATGTATTCTTACTTTGGTTAGATTAATATCACATATGAGTTAGGATAAAAAACAAAATAGTTTTGGTGAGGTGATGAGATTTAATCTCAACCGTTGGTTAGATTAATACATCGGTTGATATTGAATTGATTTTAAATAAAATTAATACAAGTTTCAATGGCAATAGATGTCATCGCTTTATATTCTGTTTCAGTAGAAGAACGTGATACAATTGGTGATTTTTTTGGCGGACCAAGATATTAAATTATTTTCGAGGAATTTGCAAAAACAAGTGGTAGAACGAAGAATGTCTTTACAAACTGCTTAATCTAAATCAGTGTAACTTATTAGCGTAGTGGATGAATGGCGAAAAAGATCATTACATGTGGTTTGAGTCCTTGAATTTACCGCAATAACAGCTAGGGTTGACCATAGAGTTGATGCGAGCATCTTTTGACAGATGAAATTCATAGCAAAAGATATATCAGATCGAGTCAAGGATAGATATTGAATTCCACCGTCAAAGCTGGAGAAATGTGAGACATCCTAATAATGCTCAGGGTAATTTTTGAGTGGCAATCGTGGGTGTTGGCAAGTGCGACATGCAGACTATACTGCACCATGAAGAAGTTTAGAAGCATATTTACTTGATTAAAAAAAGTCCATTTGTTATATGTCGTACTTAGGATTTCCAAAAAGTAATGTAATCTCCGAGGTTTTTTAGTTTGAATTCGGAGCTGAGAATATATTATTCGGTTGTAAAAATGATAGAAAGAACTACTTACTAAGATTATATCATCAACGTATATTAGAAAAAGGATGATGTGACACTACTACAGATTACTCCCTCCGTCCCATTTTGAGTGTCCCATTTGAGAACTTTCACGGTTTTTAAGAAAATTAAAAAATGTGAGATAAAAAGTAAGAAAGAAAATGAGATAGGGGTGTCCATCGGGCCGGGCCGGCCGGGCCTCACCCTAAAATGCCAAGTTCGGGCCCTAAAACTCGGAAAATATTGGGGCTTTTTGAAAAATTCGGGCCGGGCCGGGCTTCCCGAAATTAGAAAGCCCACGGACTTTTTTGACTTAGGGTTTGACTGGGCCGGATCGGGCTTTTTACTGGCTTTTCAGAAAATAAATAAATAAAATTTTAATATTTATATCATTTTAAAATATTTTTAATAATTCATTATACCGCATAATTTTTTAAAGACGAGATTTCGAGTTGAAAGTTATTTTAAAGTCATAATTGACACACCTAAAATATTGTTTACACATATCTGATATTTTACATTTGAGTAAGGATCAGGTGAAAAGCACTTTTTGGTTATAAAATACAAACATATCTCAACCATTAAATATTCAAATCGGACGGCTATTAATTTGGGGGTGCAAATATAATTAATTGAAACATTAAATACGAGATTTTGATTTCAATAACTCAAAAAGGGTAGATTAGTCCACACAAAGAACCCAAAAATCAAGCAGTTTTGATTTTTTCCAAAAATCACGTTCTCCGCGTTTCTCGTTTCCAATTTTGATTTATCGATTTGCAGATCGACGAACACGAAATCTCCAAATCTACTTCGTTTTGTAGTTGACATCTTCTTCTTCGCCGCCCGTTCGCTTCCTTGCCGCTGCGAGATTCAATTCAACCGCGCCTATGGCTTCGCGACCTCATGTAAGTAATATAATTTACCATATAATTGGTGTTAGGACGTTGATTATGATTCACCGCCGGGCCATTTTTATTGCTTGCAACAGTAGATGTATATTTAGAATTAGATTGCTGTGCACCATAAAGCTGACCCTCAAGTCCAGGGCTCACTGATTCGAGATTTGTTATGAACTCATTCATGATTTGCCACACTATGATTCATACCTTTTGTAACATGATTCATCAATTGATGTATTATGATTCATGAATTGTTCATATGATTCATGATTTGCTATACTATGATTCATGAATTGTTCATATGATTCATGATTTGCTATACTATGATTCATGAATTGTTCATATGATTCATGATTTGCTATACTATGATTCATGATTTGTTATGATGTGTTTCATGTATTCATAAACAACGCATCATAAAACTTTCATGTGTTTCATGTATTCAGATCTCCACTAGTCCAAATTAACCAACACCTATTTAGCGTTAAATGATAGCATGAATACAAACTGCTCATAATCAATCAATCAATTTGATTTGAATGGTATTGCAGGTGGAGGGGCCGTCTGTTTTTGCATCCACTGAGTAGCTCATTGGTCGGCTGGATGCATGGATCTGGATAATCTCCTTTGGATCAGAATCAGAATTTGAACGAGAAAGAGTTGCTTTCAACATAAATGAAATCCCAAACTTAGTTCTCTTATTGTAAATTATGTGGCGGGCTTTGTTTTGCTTTCCTTTGTATTGTATAGTATGCTCTTTTGTTGTGAATCGTCCTTATTGTTATATATGATTGGTCTTTTGGTGTTATATATGATTGATCTTTTGATGCTATACCTTTTGGGAACATGATTCATCAATTGATGTATTATGATTCATGAATTGTTCATATGATTCATGATTTGCTATACTATGATTCATGAATTGTTCATATGATTCATGATTTGCTATACTATGATTCATGAATTGTTCATATGATTCATGATTTGCTATACTATAATTCATGATTTGTTATGATCTGTTTCATGTATTCATAAACAACGCATCATAAAACTTTCATGTGTTTCATGTATTCATAAACAAACTGATAATGATGTACAATGTATGGATTTTACAAACGAATTCATTAGTAATATAAAAACAAACCCTAATGAAATACGAATACTGAATTTAAGAAATACGAAATATATTGAAAGAGGCGAGAGTTGCTATCGAATTCAGAAACCATTATTTTCGAATTCTGTGAAGAAACAATTTAGGCGTATTTGTGAAAGTCTGTTAAATAAATTTGAATGTTTGAAAACAAAATATTAAATGTCGATTTCCTAATCAAAGAATTGAATTTCAGTTACCATAAAAAAAGGGATTGAATTTAATTGATATATTTGAAAATATTATAATATATGTTTCCATTATTGCCCTTTTGTCATTTAATGTATTAATTAATAAGATTATATAATAACCGTCGAATATAATTAAATGGATGGTCTAGATTTGTTTGCATTTTATAATCAAACTACCACTTTTCATTTGATCCATTCTCTTTACATTGCTAATTATACATTAAACATATGCCTTCATTTTATATTATTTTGAAAAATAAAAGAATTGGCATGTATTAGAATTAATATTTCAAGCTTAATTTTTATTATAGTCATATCTTTCAATTAAGTTAAAACTAGACTTGATTATTTAATATACATATATTATTGTATGTTGTCGTACTCAAAAGCAAACAATATATATTTCAAATTATACGAATTCGACACTAATATTTATAAATCGTATAGTTTTATGCACGTTTTTTTCGGGCTTTTATTCGGCCGGGCTTTCGGGCCGAGCGGGCTTGAAAGGACAAGCCCTAGCCCGGCCCTAAATCATCGGGCTCGGGCCACCATCGGGCCGACTAGCGGGCCGGGCCGGGCTTTTACCGGGTCGGACCACTAGGCTTTTACCGGGTTTTCGGGCTGGCGGGCCGTTTGGATACCCCTAGAATGAGGGATAAAAAGTATGAAAGAGGGTGTAAATGTAGAGGTAAAAAAGTTTCTATTTTAGGAAATGAGAAGATCATTTTGGGACATCAGAAAAGGAAATGGGACACTCATAATGGGACAGAGGGAGTAGTTATTTAACAGCGCTTTTTTTGCCCTTTAACAGCGCTTCATTAATTCGAGTGTTGTTGTATGTCAATAACATATTACAGCGCTTTTTTATAAAAAGCGATGTTGTTTGTAAACACTTTTAACAGCGCTTAAAATAGAAAGAGCGCTGTTGTAAATGACAATTATTGACAGCGCTTAACCAAATAAGCGCTGTTAAAAAAGTAAACTTACAACAGCGTTTAAACATAAAGCCCTGTTGTATAACTAAAAATTTAAATAATTAGAAAATAAAAATAATAAAAATATTTTTTATTACAGCGTTTAAAAAAAGGCGCTATGAAAATATAAAACATACAACAGCGCCTTTTTATATTTAAGCGCTGTTGTATGTTAACCACTTTTACAGCGTTTTAAGCGCTGTAAAATTTTGATTATTTTAAAAAATTAAATCTATATTATTAAGAATTTCTTTCTTTTACAGCGTTCAAATAAAAGTGTTGTTAAATATTTTGCAATAAGATATTTATTCGGGGATTAGAAAAAACGGTTTTTGAAATTTAATAATAATTAAAACCGCTTTAAAGGCAATCAATTTTATTTAAATCGTAATATTACAATGAAATTGAAATCGATTTTAAGTTTCGATTTTTTACTAACATTATCAAATAAAAAATTATGGACCAAAACCCTAGCCTTCGTGCTGAATTTGTCTCATTGCCCGTCTTGAATTTGTCTCAGTGCTCGTCTTGAATTTGTCACATTACCCTCGACATTATCACAAAATTCGACAAATCTGCAAGAAAATAATAGTGTTAATATCATAGTGTTAATATAAAACGAAACAAAACATAAAAGCTTAACGAAAAATTTCAATATAAAACACTAAAGCTTAACAAAAAGGTGTTTATCCTTACTCGAATCGGTGAAGAACTAAAATAATTTGACACAAAAATTTCAATGTAAAGTTTGATATATATAGAAAGATTGTAGCGGGAAGTTTGGGCGCGTAATTAAAAATTCCGAAATTTTAAATATCGAATGTGGACTGTTAGATTATTTTAAGCAACGATTGGGATTAAAATCTGTGCGAAACTGAGTCGACCAATCACGTCATTTCTCTCTTTAACAGCGCTTAAAAATATAAACGCTGTTAAAGAGTATTTTTTTAAAGAAATCGAATTAAAAAACTTTCAACAGCGCTTATCATGTTTAAGCGCTGTCGTATACTATTTACAACAGCGCTTAAACATAATAAGCGCTGTTATAAACCGTTGATATTTGTTTTTTTTTTCTTCAGAATTTATTGATTTTTAAAAAACAAATTTAGTTGAAAATTTGATTTATGAAGCTAATAACTCATTTACTTCAAAAATAATTATTGACTTGCATTTTTGTTGTGTTTTGATTAATGAAAAGTATAGTTGATCAAAAATGTACATTGTTCAACCTATTGCTTAGTAAAGAGACACAGTACAAATTTTTAAATGACAACGATTTCAAATGCTTATATATGTTCTCATGATATTTTAATAAATTGAATGTTACTTATTGAGTTTTTAAATTCTTAACTTAACAACAACCTTTAAAATATATTACCTGATTTTTAAAACTTAAAAATACTAAAAAGATGTCTTTTACAGCGCTTTTACAAGGAATAAGCGCTGTAATATATACATTTTTTCGATTTAAAATTATTAATTATAAATTTACAGCGTTTATTTTAATTTAAACGCTGTAAAAGTAATTATTTTATTATTAATTTTAATATATATTACAGCGTTTATTTATTTAAACGCTGTTATAATTAGGGTTTGGATTAAGGGTTAGGGTTCGGGGTTCAGGGTTTAGAACCCTAATTACGACAGCGCTTTTTTAAATTAAACGCTGTTATAAATCAGTTTATTATTTGAAACGATGTTATAAACATGATAAATTAGTCATAATATATACACCTCCAAGCACAATAGTTGCCAACATCACTTGGACAAAATATTACCATACATGCCATCCCTCCCAAGCATACATGCCATCCTACGATAGGATTGTTCTATATCATAAAAATACAAGTAGTTCAACTAGCATCTTAACTAATGTTCTAAATAAACTTCAAAATCAACTGTCTAACAATAATAACTAAGTTTCCTTATATAGGGAAACAACAAAACTCTAAAACGAAAATAATAAAATATTCGTAAATAATGGAAAAATACTAAAAATTCGAAATAAAATAGTAAACGATCGAAAATGCCCAAAAAACACAAAACGGTGATCAATTCTGACACCGGGAGCTCAAAAACTGCTAAAATGCACCTCTAACGTGCACCTTCTTATGGTGATTCATTTTGTTCCAAAAACTCAGCATCCTCTGTTCTGTATCAAGCGCTTTAAAAAGTTTAAAACCAAAGCATTATTATTTTTACTTTGTTTCAAAAAATTTAAATAAAATTATGTAGTACACACATTCATTATATTTAGACAGCGCTTATAATAAAAGCGTTGTCGTATAGTAATAACAGCGTTTCAAGGTATAAGTGCCGTTAAAAGTCTTAATTTAGACAGCGCTTATAATAAAAGCGATTTGCGTATAGTAATAACAACGCTTTTCATATAAGCGCAGTCTAAATTAAGACTTTCAACAGCGCTTATACCTTGAAACGTTGTTAAAAGTAGATCTTTAGACAGTGCTTATATGAATAAGCGTTGTAGTAAACTTTTGACAGCGCTTCCTCATAAAACGCTGTGTTTATTTACCTTACAACAACGCTTATTAATTTAACCGCTGTTAAAAGGGTGTTTTTTTAACAGCGCTTATTTACAAGCGCTGTTAAATAACTATTCTGTACTAGTGTGACTTGAAGTGCGCGACACAAATAAAAAGGAATCATGCGTGTTGTAGAAGAATCCAAGTTTAAGTAGATAGTGACTAAACCGATGAAACCTTGCGCATAAAGCTTGTTTTAGTCCATACAATGCCTTTTGTAGTACGCATGCGTGATTTAGTTTTTGAGCGTCACTGAATTCACGAGGTTGTTATATGAACACAAAATTAGTAAGATTTCTTTGAAGAAAAGCGTTGCTGATATCAAGTTGACATACGGTCCATTTCTGCTACCTCACCAGATTGAAGGCGCCAATCTTAGTTTTAACTTAGGTGTGATTAATAATTTTAGTTTAGTTCAATGGTTCCATTTTATTTTATGTAAATTGAATGCACATGGAGTATAAAGCAACACATATTTTTCTGAAATAAAATACAACAAAATTTTCAAAATATCGCTTCCGTTTTCTAGCTTCGATTCGAGCTGACATCATCGCACCAGCTTAGGTGGGCATATGGTGAGCAGTTCAACATGGTATCAGAGCGATGCTTAAAACAACTAGACTGTAGTTTTTCTTATAACTTGGGTAAATGTCCACTAGCGGATTTACTCTTTTTCTTGACTCTAATTGATCTCATGGAGCGCAAAAAGGCAACCAATAATTTCTAGGTCTTGTACCGCAAAGCACATTGATATTAACTTTCATTTCTTGCGCGAGCTCAATCCATCTCCACAAAGGATCAACTAGTAGATATATTTACAAACCGGCAACACGACAAATGCTTGATCGTTTTCGTTACAATTTGAATGTCGTCCGATGCGTTTCAGATTGGGGGCGTATTGAATGACTTCATTTGACCCTCTAATATTATCTAGCTATACTTGGATATTCTAAGAATAACTCCTTGTACATTATATCGTCTGATATATTTACCTATATGGGGAGAATAGTGACAGACTACAATATGAACCAACAAATAACATTTCTTACCTTAAACTTACATCACGATTGTTGAATGAATATGTGGATTCATGAGTCTATAGAAGAATAAATGGTAGGTATAGTTGGTAACAAATGAAATGAGAAGAAGCTGCTGAGCTATTGAATGTTGTGTGATCTGAAATTCAAGTTCGATGTAGTATGATAAGCTTCAAGTTCGATGTAGTATGATAAGCCTCAAGTTCCTTAATTGGGGGCATAATTATTGAGTGACTTGATTAACCACCTTCATATTGTGTCTGTGATAATTTTGGTACAGCGTCAATGTGTCAACTTCATGGACCTCTTTAAAAAAGACATGACGAGTAAGACGAGTAAGACGACTAGCAGGATGCAAGCATTTATAAAACTTTTATTTGTCTGAATACCTAATGAACAATTGAACACACATCGTAATGGATAAGGGTGAAATTTATTTTGACAGTACTAACTTAGATGAAGATAAAATCTACAACCAAAGACATGCAAAATATGATAGCTAGGCTCCGTTCGATAAAATAATTGATATTGTGTTTATATAATCAAGTTAGACGTCGGTTGCCAATTATAAGAAGAGTTATAGTTTGAAATGAGTCTACCTAGTATTTTACAGACAAGTTGGAGTAAAGAGCATTGCCAAACCAAGTTTAGTTGTATGATGATGTTTTCTTTCGCCAACACACTTGTTCCGGAGTGTCACGGCATGACACGAGATGTTTAATTTTATGTTTCTCCTCGAAATACAACACTATCAGATGCTCATCAATCTTTACACAGGTCAATTTAGCCATGGCTCATATGATTCTGCTTGGGGAATACGAAATAATTTCCATTTTACTCCTTCATAAGTTTTTATTTCTCATTTACCTACATATAATTTTTATTCCTCATTTACCCTTTTAATAAAAAGGCTTTTTCAAAGGCATTTTTAGCCATGTCAGTGATTCAAATATATAAAATGCTAAGTCATCTTCTTATATATAACACGCAAGGGAGTGGACTGACTGTTTCTTTTTGAAGCCACAATTTACATCCTCATTTTACCCATGCTTTAATTAATAATTACTAATTTAATATAATTTTGATACAATTCATATTTATTATTCAATGTTATTTTAAGCATATTTTAAATTAATTATGTGCACATATAAATGTGCACCAAATGAAAGCACCTTTTGAAAAGGCACTGTAATGAGCGATATTTTGTATATATGCAAAATAAAAGACAAATGATTTACTTTATTAATTTCAAAAAGTTTTGTGTACAATCTCTAATCTCTATTCTTCCTCTGATTCTATTACGTAATTCATTGACTACTGTGTTGTCTACTTGAGTAGCAAACTTGTTCTACTTGAGAGGTCTCGATGACTTAATCTCTCTTGAATGTTATTTGTTAGTTCAGCAGGCGGCACAATTTTAGTGAGCTTGTTGACTGCTTGAGGGGATGGTCGTTGTGAATAGTTGATTTACGTCCTTCGTAGCACGCGCGTTGTTCACTTGAGTGACACGTGTAAACAACTTGTATGTTGCGTAAGCGAGGGTCGCGATGACTTTATTATCACTACAGCGTTTGAATAGCTTTAGCAGGCGGTAAAATTTGTGTACTTGACGACTGCTTGTAGCTAGGGTTTTCTCTGGGGTTTGCGTGTAATCAACTTGTTTGTAGTGTAGTGAGGGTCGCGATGACTTAAGTCTCACTTGAGTGCTTGATTTCTTTGAGTAGTTGTAGCAGGCGGTACGTTGTGTACTTATTACCTACGACTAGCTATGATTTCTAGAGTACTCTTTTAGGATTTTTCTTTGGTCTCTTCTCAAATGAATGTGAAGCTTTCTATCTATAGGGAGAAATCCCTACTGGGTTGGGCTCGTTTTGTGGGCTTAGTTTGCGGCAATGTGACCTAAAATAATTAAATTAAATTAAATTATTTCAAAATAATTATTTCTTTTATTTAATTTTCAGCACTTTAATAAAAATTTGGTGCCTATAGGCACTTTTGATAAAATAAAACATAAATATTTTTAATAACTAAATTAATTTTTTTAAGACTGAAACTGTCTAACATAAATTTAATGCTCTCCAATGAGTGGTACAGGCCTATTTTTTAACTTTTCTATTGATCATTTTATTTCTATTATTGAATCAAATTCCCCTATTTATCGAATCGATTGTTTTGAGCATTATATCATTGGTAAAATATTAGCATACTAAATTATTTGATAGTGTTTCTATATTACAAACCTATTGAATAATAATTTTTGTCTAAGAGAATTGCTAATTTAGTAAAAAAATTGAAAGAAAAACATTATTTTAAATAACATTTATGAAATTTGTTGAAATTAGTTTTATGTTTAATTTTAATAATTTTTGAAGAATTAATTCTTTTAATATTGTTTATTAAAACGCAGTTTCAAAAGGCGCTTTCACTTTATGTTGTTTACTTGCCATTGTTTTCGAAACTGGGCTAAAAGAACTTTTTGAAAATCGCTTTTAGTTGTTTAGGTTTTTTAAAAATGGGCAAATGAGGGATGGACTTTAACTTTGGCCCAAAAAGCGCCTCCTTCTCTCTTCAGCCCAAAAGTTCTTAATTTTGAGTTTTGTGGGGGGAGGGGAGTAACTAACCCAAAAACTAGTTTGAGAGACTTCTTTGGGGTTGTTTCATTTTCATGTTAGTCCTTCACTCTTTAAGTCTCTTCTTAAAGTTTTCCTCTAGTTTCTCAAACTAGTTTTTGGGTTAGTTCTTTAGTCTGCCGGCCATGGTAGTTCGGTTGTTGGGAGGAGATGGGTGTGTGGTTGAGGGGTAGTCGCTTGTTGGGGTTGTGGACAGATCTGAGTATGTTTGCAAGTTTGTTCGAGGAGGCGTGCTTTTGGGATAGCTTTCCAGCGTTTTCGCCGTACGAGTGTGGCGTAGTTGCAGTGCTCTGCAGCTCGAGCAGTCTGCAACGACGCGTCAAAGGCAGAGTTTTTTTGGGCCGCAGACCCTCGTCGTCCTCTGCAGTTCGAACAGTCTGCTTTTCCCCGAGCAGTTTAGGTTTGCACTTTGTCTTCAAGCCATGAGGGATGTTTGCTTCTCCTTCGACAGAAATTGGGTTGCAGAGTTCCTCGTGAAGAGTTTGATTTCATGTTCGACTCTTGTGGTTAGGTGTCTTACGACCTGCGCAAAAAATTGAATGAAATTTACTTGATGTAGTAATAAATGTCTTTTACGCAATTTATAATCCCACTAATCGGAAAAAAGGTAAATAAGGAACACAATTTTCAGGTGGGTAAATGAGAAACAAAAACATTAAGGTGGCAAAATTCAAAAAAATACTGCATTTTGACAATATTGAGACTTGGTTGGATGTTTAGATTATGAATGGGAAAGGTTTATCAAAGTCAGAGGTAATGTTCGAATTGGGATGATGCACATTGTTGTACTGGATAAAAATATTGGGTGGTTTACAAACTTGTGCAAGTTACTAGCAAAACTGGAGATGCCTTGTGCACACCGACACTTTTCTTACTCGTCGAATGTGCTCATGAATCCGCCAATGAAGCCAGCTCCATTGCAGTCTCCACACAGTATCTCCTTTTTACTTCTGGAAATTAAAACTATTTTAGGGACACTACGTATGATATGCCTCAAAAAGTGAAATTCCTCATGTTTTACCTGCACAACCAACATATAGCACCAGCCTTAAACCGTCCATTAAAGTGATCCTCAGAGTTCACTCCTGAACCCTTGCATTGCGAGCAAGCCACAGCACCTATCGACATATCATTTGGAAAATATGAAAGATGAAAGATTTCATATTTCAGTTGCTTGTTGTCTCTCGTGTAATCTTATATAAAGCAGCTTATGCCGAACATCAAGTTATCTTTTCCTATCTAACAAACAATTTCCAGTACTACAGTACGGACATATCGTCACGCACAGACAATCACTGGGTTGATTTGAAAGTAATAAAGAGGAGCACCAAATACAAATACCAAGAGAGGAAATACCGTTTCCTTCACACTTAGCGCATAAGATGCTTCTTACTTTGACTGTTTTATTATCACCAGTTGCCTGTTGAAGACAAAGTTTAAATATGAAAATATGATTTCCTCAGATTTGTTATTCATGATATTCCTATCCATAAAAACAAAAGCAGTAATATATGCCGTTTAGTCGTTTACCTTAACCTCTAGGGTTGGAAACCTCTCGTTGTTGACTGAAACTTTGTCCGTTCTTAAGAAACAGTGTCCTGTTGAGACAACCACATTCACCAACAGCCCTGGAAATCAATTGATAACAACACATCAATCCATCATCAAAATCTTGATGAACAAGAGCATAAGCATCAAACTTACCTGGTTTGTTCAAAGACTGTGCGCTTACGGGCAGTGGCATTACATTCATTGCTCCAGTACTCACCATTTTCCAGCTGACAAGAAAATTATTTCCTTTATCTGAAATTGGATTGATTACAAGTAGAAAAATAGATGATGTGAAGAGATAAGGCCTATAACAGCAAAACTTTTTTGTACCGAAAATATCCCCAGAGTTTTTCAACCATATGATTCATCTACTGACATGGTTGGGAGGGTAATAATGTCATGTTGACGAATGATCCTGGAGCTAGATGACAAGAGTGATCAAGTGATGGATGGAGTAAAATAAGGCACAAATTGAGAGGGGAGGAACAGGTATATGTTCCTTAACATTTTAACGGCTTCTTTTCCACACATTGTACAGCTTTGGTTAATGGGGGCTCTACCAAAAACCAATTAAACCCGAGTATGAAGAGATGGCAGGATGGGAGCGCATAAGCACACATCCATCAGTGAAGTTTCGAATGACATGAATATCGAAATAAAATGTAGATAAATGGGTAAAACCACAATCCAGCTGAACATATGGAAATGACATTATGCATTGCGGGGTAAATCAGGTGTAATTGATCACATGGACCTGTGTTCCAGTATACATCATACGGAAACATTTCAAAAGCACTAACCAGTCAAATGAGGAAGAACAAAGAACTATGTGAACCTTTTTCAATCATTGGAATAAAAAATTGGCAAACCTTAACTCACGGCCTACAAACAATTAGCAAACAATGTTATAAATACCAAGACAAAATTCACACCTGAGAAACTCAGTGCACCTAGCAGCTAGCAGACACCAAGAATTAGAGCAGTGAACTACAATTCCAGCCTTTAACATCTGTATTTTGAACTTTTATAGCTACTTGGCAAAAGTTGTTTACAGTTTATGACATCTGAGCTTGTTCTCATGGATTACATTCAGGTTGTTTGTATAGAAATTCTGGTACTCATAATTTTGGTTAAAATCTTACCAATAGTTGAGTTAGCGCGATCTACCTGCATTAGCAGAAAACTTCTGAGGAAGAAAATGAGGAAAAGGAGTGAGGCGGAGATGATAAGGAGGAGGTTGCGAGGGGAGGTGAAATTGGGCGGTCGGTCACGTCGCCAGGCGTTGGCCATCGCGTCGGTGAACAGGCGAGATCGGATCGGAGTTGAGACCTGTGTAGAGTGTAGAGTGTAGCGTGTGAAGAAGCTGGGATTGGCTACATATGCCGATCCGTCAATACTTGGTAAATGTTCAAAACGGCTGGATTGAATTAGTTACGGATAAACGGAGCTTTAGATTGTGAGTCCCTATAACAAAGTTTTTTTATTATGTACGGATTTATAAGTATTTTGTTGTTATAAATTTCAAAATCATCTAACAATGACCTACTAGAACAACAATATCATTTAAGCTCTTTGTAAATATTTCTAATCTTTACATTTCTTATTAAGTATCCATCATTAACACCATTAAGCTCTTCATCTTGAGAATTCACCAATGGATCATCTCTATGTAAGGCATTTTCTTTATTAAATCTCTCACTCTCTTGAGAATTCACCAATCAGTCATCTCCATGCAACTCCACTTAAACGAAGTTTTTTTTGATAAAAGACAGCAATAGCTCAAGGAGTATAACACGAGGACTTGAAAAGCTAAGTAAAATTTAGTCTGACTCGAAATAATAGAAAGATACAAAAATAACGAAAACCGAATTATTTGCTTCGCTCAGCACTACGCTATATTTGAAAAACTGATAATGAACTAAACAAAATGAGACATAAAACGTGAAGATTACAACATAGAAACGTGAATGAAACTGTTGGAAGCAAACAGTCAAGCAAACACCTGTGTGGATGCAAGCAAGCAAGCAGGTGCGTGGAAGCAAGCAAGCAAGCAAGTGCGTGGAAGCAAGCAAGTAGGTGCGTGAAAGCAAGCAAGTAGCTGCTTGGAAGGGGGAGACTACAAGAACCACTTCCCAGCCACACACGGCGGCGACGGAAGCACTCACCAGCCACACATAGCGGTGACGGAACCACTCATCATAAACGGACATGAAATACATAAGTTCCCTCATAAAAAAGGAGAGTTTTCAAAACTTCTCTCAGTTGAGAAAGCTAGAGAGATCAATTTATATAACAAAGTTGCTAGTGCAAATAAAAGGTTGTTGTTATGAGATGTCAATTTGGGAGGTTTAGATAATTTTTCACTTCATCAAATATTAATTTTAAAAAGTTTCTCTCTTTGCGTCTTCTTTTCTCTGCCTTCTCTCCTCATATCTTTCTTCATCTTTTCTTCATCAATCGGCAGCCAGCCAGAAAAAAGGAAATAAAACTTATTTAAAGTATGACCCGATCCTAATATGTGTGATAGATCAAATTGATTCCTATTTTAAACATTAGATATTCTCAATTACGAGGGGTCATGGAAAGAACAGGCTCAAAATCACGATCAATTCCTTTTTCAAATCCTGCTACAGCTGCACGGGCTTTCCTAGTAACAACAACAAGAGTCACAACAAAAGCCAAGGCTTACCCACCACTTCTGCTACTTAAAAAAGTATTGATACCTTCTCTAACCCCAGTTATAATAAAGCCCGTAGTTGTTAGTCCTCTTCCGAGATATATGAATAACCTCAACGAAGGACATTGAAGTAGTATGGATTTCCTTTGCTACTTAGCTAATCTACTTTTCCACTATGAAAGTGTGATAAGTCTGCTTTTTCAACTCGAGAGGGAGAATAGAAGCTTTTACACAACTAACTAGCTCCTGGGCTTCCTTGTTTGTTGGGTTGGTTCACGCGCGCGCAAACGAGCACTGAAGTGAGGGATATGAGGCTCGGTCTACAGGCCTTACGTTAAAGCCCGGGAACAGATGGGAAGTGCACCAACGCTCGGATATAAATTGGAACCCCCTCCGAAATTCGGTTAATACTATAATAGATTCCCAATTCCATTCCACAATCTACGCTACGGGTCAGGGAACGGGAATGCCTACTCAATCAGGGCCAAGGGGACAAAAAAAGGATGTAACTGCAGCTCAAATTTCAACAGGTACTCTAGATGATTAGAAGGACTCCAATTGGATACCCGCCAGAGTTCTCAATCATTTCGTGGCACCGGGCGTGGCTGAACATCTACGATGGGGGAGCGAATGCACGGGTAAGAAGCTTAGATAAGAGAATACGTTCTCACATCGCTTTTTTTGTAGAAAGCTCGACCAGCTATAAAATGTGTTTGGCCGAAGCCAAAAAGAGGTTGACCCACTTCATTCGCTTGGCGAATGATCTTAGCTTCGCAGGAACAACAAAAACCACCATCTCGCTCTTTCCTTTCTTCGGTGCTACCTTTTTCTTTCTAAGGGATGGGGTTGGGGTGTATAATAACCTTTTTTTATCTTGTTTGTATAACAACAAAAACCACCATCTCGCTCGACCGCATGAGATGACGGATCCTCTTCCTCTATCCCAAGGAGATTTTTTTTATCTTGTTTATTTTTAATTTTCATGATCTTCATCTCCGCCTCGCCAACCACCGCCGCCGCCATCCAACCGTGCATGCATGTGGTTTTAGCACATCACAGTTGTCGTCTCTTCCATCTTGAGTCACATGCATGTGACGGATCGATCCGTTTTCGCTCATCCTTATCCTAGATCGTTTTGTATAAAAATAAACATGTAGTTATTCGTAAGGGTTAATTGCCCCAAACCACCCATAAAATACGCATTTTCCCTGGAACCACCCTTAAAATAATTTCTTTCCGGAAACCACCCCTCCGTTTGTGCATGATATTCAAGCACTTTATTTTTGCCAGGAACCACCCATAAAAATCTGTTTTTTCCCTAACTATAATTCGTAAGTTAAATTGATAAAAATTATCTAATTTGTACAAAATAAATTGTTTCAAGAGTACCTCAGAAATGCGAATATTAAAATATGTTAGAGTGTCCAATATCATTAGTTTATTATACTTTTAAATAAGTGTTTAATCGTATGTCGTCTTTCGATTTGTTAAGTAAGTGTTTGATTGTATATCACGAATACCTCAAAGAGATGTAATTTAAACTATGTAAGAGTGCCGAGTAATATGAAGTTATTATACTTTTTTAAATTAGTGTTTGATTGTATGTCGTCCTTTGATTTTAATAAAAAATTGTATGTCTTATATAATAATTTTATAGAGTTTATATATGCTAAAATATTTTCAAAAGTTAATAAAACTATAATTGACATTCAATCATAATATTGTAAACAACAAAAAAATTTAAATGTATAATTTTATTACCTATTGTTTTTAATTTAAGGGTGGTTTTGGGAAAAACACGTATTTTATGGGTGGTTTGGGGCAATTAACCCTTTGTTTATATGTATGTTCATCTCTTGTGGATGCTTGTATATTTATCCTCTATGGATGTTTGTTGCGTCGTTTAGACTTTATCTCAGCCGATTTATGCAGTGTAATAAGACTTTATTTCAGTCAAAAAATTGTTATGATGTCTGCCTGTCGGACCTGTGGGAATCGATGGTTATGGTGCCGCCAATGGCCTGCTCGATCACGGTTATAGAGAACACTCATTATTGGAGATGTCTCATACTTTTTTCCATCGTTTTGTATTTTGCTTTGTACTCATGATCATTTTATGAATGAAATACACTCAGCTTTGATTCCAAAAAAATTGAGAGTTTAGATTAATCATTTTTATCATGCTTAAGATCGAACAATGGTGTTTACATGAAGAAATTAGCGTGTTGATTATTGACAATTATCGTGTGAAGTTTCCTCTCAACCTCTTCTCCTCCTTCTCTCTTAATATACGGTGATCTGCCAACATGATGGTGGCCTGTTGGTTGAGGCATCTTCGTAAATGCCTCAAGTCCTAGGTTCGATACCTAGGATCATCATCCATATAAAGAATTTGTAATGGAGCCATGTGTTGATTGGAGTGCCAAATGTGTTGCGAATGATGATGAAAACGAGTCTATGTGCCAAGTATCTTGGATTCGGAAGAAATGAAGCTGGCATGGAGATCCTTAATTGGAGGATATGTAACGAAGATTGTTCAAGTGCTTAATGAAAACCGTTGTTCCAGTAGGTCTTCGTTAGATGGTTCCGAAATTATATCAAGAGATACCTGTAAATTCATACTTGCAATAAAAAAATACGGTGATCTTGTGTTCTTTATAGTCCCGAATAATTTTGATATCCAGAGTTTTGATAACATGTTATCAGCACGATTATTCTGTCTCCAACTGAGTAAGTAAAAAAGACTATATACTTTTAAATTTGTTTCTATTATGTTTGTTATTGTATAACGTCATATTGACATACAACGGGTGGTTGAACTTCCGTTTAGTAAATGATGTGATTTACAACATGCATTTACTTTTATAAATGTATAACTTCAAATTACAATAATATGGATGGATGATACCTCCCCTCCATATTGTATGTGATGTGATTTACAACATGCATTACTTTTATAAATATATAATTGCATATTACTATACGAACTATGGATGGATGATACATCTGTATAGTAACTGATGTAATTTGTTTCATTTAATATTTGATTTAAATGATTGTATGTTTATTGCATTTATTTACTTAAACTGTTTTAATTAATACATGCTTTAAACTAACTAAAATGTTTACTACATTTATTCAACTAGATGTTAAATTGATGATATTGTTTAAAGACCATTAGCATTTAATTAAATCGGGTTACTGGGCTCCCAACGGTAACCTAACGACTATAAACGACTATATTCCTTCCAACATCTTTATTTGATTCGTATAAAATAGAACTCAAACAAAACATACTGCACACAAGAGAGGAACGTGGACGAGATCGTGGCCACGATAATGGTTAGAGACGGGGTCGAGGTGTTTTTCTTATAAACCACCTCAAAAGACCATTGTCCCACAACGAAATAGAAACAGCAATGAGAGGAACCGAGGAAATTCCAACCAATTGGAAAAGGGTTCCAGCTTCACAAATTACCATGAATCTGCTTGTAACACACGCAGTCTTATAGGCTAGTTAAAAAATTGTCGAATCCCGGATCATTTTGTGAAACTCTACCAAGAGTCTTTGGACAGAAAAAAAATTATGTATTCCGCTTTGGTGATCATGTATTCCGCTACAATTACCATATCTAGAAAGTTGGCATATGGGTTGAACGTCAAATCTTACGATTAAATCTTATATGTTGGTTTGAACATTTATGATTTTCTGATAGTATATATTAACCGAAGTCAATTTTAACAAATCAAATGAGTTATAAATAATTGAATTTGCATTGAAATGTTAATTAGACCAAACTCAATTAATGCAAATAAAATAAAATAAAACTAAACCAAACTAGCCTCCAAAAAACTTTAACAAAAAATGAACTGAACTAGCCGAAAACAAATTGATCCGATTTGGGGACGATTTGCTCTGATACCACTTGTTAGATCTAAAATATCAGAGTTACACAGAGAAAATATAAATTCTTGGAAAGTAGAATCGTAATAGTCATATTGATGATTGAGCATAAGAAACTGTAATCTACATAATCCTCTTATTGATGCAAAAGTTTTAAAACTTAAAAGAAACACATAAATGAATTAATAAACTTGAAACACCAAACTTGATTTTTTTTTTCTTCTTATTTTTAAAAAGGGATTATCGGAATTTACTCCTACCCCATGACTCGAACCCGAGACCTATTGGTTCAGGTAGTGGGTGCCTAACCACTAGGCCAACCCCACTTCGTCAACACCAAACTTGATTTGTGTACGCTGTATCAGGGTTTTTATGGCGCTGCCTAGGCGATGATAAGTCGTCGTGGCGGTTTCAAAAGGGTAAGACGCTAATCGCTAAAGGTCAGCCTCGCCAAATCTCGTTGATGTACAATGGAAATTGAACCATCATCATTCTTCCAAAATCGAGATTCAATTGTTTGTGGCTTTAAAAATTAACTAGAATAACCTGTATATGGTTACGACAAAAACAATTTGACAAATTCTTAGACGATTCTTCACTCCGGCTAAAGAATAAGCCTCAATTGACGGAGGAGCGATAAACGATTTAACTTCAATTTTATACATTATTAATGTCGATTAGTTATTAATTATTATTACATCCATTTCTCACCTTTTAAAACCATATTTTATATTAATTTCTCATTTATTCAGATTTAATGCTTTAATTCCTCACTTTTTGTAATCATAATTTATATTAGTTTCTCATTTATTCAGATTCAATATTTTTATGAGATATTCAGATTCAATGTTGATAAAGGCATATTATTTATAATTTTGTATAATGTGTTTTTCCATTCAATTAGATAAAGGAAGTGTAATCTAAACAAATTTAAGTTTAATCTTCTTATTAGAAACGTTATAATTTTTTTATTAGATAGTTTAATATGCATTTTTTAGCTTTCGATATTAAAACTTTTGTTTTTTAAGTACTATAATTTTCATTCTTGTTTATAATTTTTAAATTTTAATTAAACTTCAATTTATTTGTCAAATTTAGATAGGTATCATGTCAGAAGATAAAGGATTTCGGAAGTTGATTATACAAAAGCAAATGATTCAAAGTACAAGGCAAAATCGTCGAATCCAGGTTGGAAATACGCATATTGGCATGATAACAACATAGATAAAGTTACATGCATTCGTTGCGGTAAGGTTATTCGTGGTGGTATTAGCCGGTTGAAGAATCACTTGAAAATATCGAAAGAATTGAGAGGTTATAATGAAAGTTAAAAAAAGAGAATATTGTGATGGACTATGATGAGGATGGTGATAATACGATTGTTGACTTTACTCAAGATGCATAGATAATGATGACTCAGTCTCTTATCCAAGCTCGGAAACTATTTCACGAAGGAAGAAAGTTGCATTTCAATTTTCAAAACCAGAACCTAAAGACTACAAAATGTCGTTGTCTTCTATGCTGATGAAAAGTTCTGAACATGTTCTTTTCTCTTTTAACTTTTTTAATATATTTTTTGTTCATCATTTTAAAATAAAAACACTAATAAATTTTATATTTTTCTGATTTTATGTATGCAACAGGTTGTCGACGAAAGACATACCAAAGGTCCAACACAAACTACCATTCAAGCTTGTATGAGGACAACAGAAGAAGAAAAAAAGAGCACACGAGTATATTGTTGATCTTTTTATGAAAATAGAGTTTCTTTTAATGTTGTAAATTTCGTAAGTTTTGAGGTAATGGTGGAGGCTATTTGATGCAGCGTACGTGCGTGGAAGAGCACCACTAGAAAAAAAACCCTAGAAATTTTATTAAAACTCAAAATCAACCGTCTAACAATCGTAGCTAAGTTCCCCTTAAATAGGGAAACAAAAAAACCCTAAAACAAAATCCGGAAAATAATGGTAAATATTTGAAAAACATTAAATATTAAAAATAAAATAGAAAACGATCTCGAAAGCCCAAGAAACACCATATATCACAAGCAAAGCTCGCGTGTCCTGACGGGCTCGTCGTTCTCTTCGAAACAAGTTATTATGGGCCCAATTCTGACACCAGGAAACCGGGAGCTCGAAAACTACTAAAATGCACCTTCTTAGGATGATCCATTTTGTTCCAAAAATTCAGCGTCCTCTGTTCTGTATCACTATTGGACAGTATGGACCCGGGTTGAAAACGCCAACCTTCATTAATTGAGGACTTCATTGTTAGAGGAATCAGTTAAGGATACAAATATTTTAAGAAAGAATCATGAAGTTGCATGGAAAAAATATGGATGCACTCTTATGTCTGATGGTTGGACAAATAAACGACAAAGACATCGCATTAATTTTTGGTCAATAGTCCAGAAGGTACATATTTGTTGAGATCAGTTGATGCTTTGGGGGAAATTCATAATTCACATATGTTGGCTACTTCACTCGACACTCATATTCAAGAAATTGGCGTTGAGCATGTTGTTCAGGTAATTTATATCAACTGTGTGTATTATAACGTGTTTTTTATACTCACATAATACTTTTAGAATACGTTACAGATTGTGACGGATAACGGCGCCAATTATAAAGCGGTGGGTAAATTATTGATGGAAAAATATAATACATGAATTTGGACTTCATGTGCTGCACATTATCTTGATTAGATGCTTGAGGGTATTGGAAAAATGGATGACTTCAAGAAAATCATAGAAGACCCTCGAATGGTGACTAAATTTATCTACAGATCCGGTTGTGTGCTAGATGCCTTAAGAAAGTCGTCACAAAGAGATTTGGTAAAAACTAAAGTTACTAGATTTGCTACTACATTTCTAACATTGCAGAGCTTGTATAGACAAAAGGAGTATTTATATCAGTTGGTAAATGCCGAAGACTGGAGTCGATCTAGTGTTACTAAGACTGATAATGGAAGAGGATAAAACGAATAATCACTTCGGTGATTTTGGAGACAAGTTGGAGAATGCATACAAGCTTCACAACCCCTTCTTGGAGTATGATTGTTTTTTATTTTACATATTTATTTTATTTTACAATATGTTGACATAGTAAATTATTTAATTTTATATATTTCAGCTGTTGAGAATTGTTGATGGAGATGAGAGACCCGCGTTGCCCGAAATATATGCTTCGATGGAATATGCTAAGGAAAAAATAAAGCTTGCATTAAAAATAAACCCATATTACTCGAGAAATGATGGCAAAGATTGATGATAGATGGAGTAATCAGATGGGGCAAACATTATATGGAGCGGATTATTTCTTAATCCCGGGAGGTATTATGATATTTTAGCTGTTGATGATGCTTATGCCTCTAGATTGCGAGCTGATTTTAATGAAGTGCTTGAAAAGATGGTGACTGATCGGATCTAAGAAATAAAATAAGTCACTCTGTTGATGCTTATCAACATGTAAGAGGTGAATCTGCGAAAGAAATGACATAAGATCACAGAAAAATAAAAAGTCCTCGTACGTAAAAATTATTTTTTAAATATTTTTTTCTTAATTTTTTATATAGATATTGACGTGTAATATTAATTATTTTATATTCAGTTGCTTGGTGGGATGCTTATGGAGGACGTGATCACGAACTTCTACAATTTGCAAGAAGAATAGTGAGTCTTTGTTGTTCATCTTCTGGATGTGAACGTAACTGGAGCACATTTGAATTTGTAAGTATATACTTCATGCAAAATATTTATTTGATTACTATACTTTACCTTTCTAATATTTTATTGCGTTTAATATAGAGTCATTCAAAGAAGAGAAACATGTTAGAACATAAAAGATTGAATGACTTGGGGTATGTGCAATACAATCACAAAATTGCGTCACGATTTAAGACGCGAACTCGGGAAAAAGTTGATCCTTCAGTGCTAGAAGAATAAAGTGGAGCAACGAATGAGTTGATGTCGATAGAGAAGAATAAGATAATATGGACTACGAGCTTGAAGATTTTGCACAACATAGAATATTTACTGATGATGTAAATACAATCACCACTTATAGTCAACGTCGTACATCGTCTTCAAAGCAAGTTATATTAGATGACGAAGACGCAGAAGATGATTATGGTTTGACAAATTCTAACACCATTAACAACGATACTCGTGCACAAGATGGAGATGAAGATGCTTTTGAGCTTGATGAGTTTGCTTGAATTCAAACTAATTTTAAATTCCTTTAATAATTATTGACTTCTTCTTTTTTGAAAAAAATTATTAAACTCTATGGATATTTTAATTTTAAATAATTTATTTATATTTTAGTATTTTTAAAGCATAATTTCTTATACATATTTAAAATATAAGTCAAAACATCAAGTCGTCGCATAACGTTATGGCGTTCGTCAATGTCGCCAACGCGTCTTGGCGGTACTCTAGCGTCGAAGATCATCATAACGCCATAAAAACACTGCGCAGTACATGAGGTTGGTGCGTCCAGCATATCAGGATGTACCTAGTTAACACACCGCTAAGAGTTATAGAGCGTTAAAAATCACACGGTAGACCAGAGGCCATAACCTCTATTTATATATGTACACTAGCATCTACAAACAAGATAATGATCAAATTCATCTTTTAAAAATATTGATAATTATATATTTGGTATCTTCAAATGATATTCCCACGACCATAATTATCACAACAAAATCTTAATCAATATTTACTTACTTAGATTGATGATTATCTTCATTAATAGCATTATCAAATATTGATAAATATTATTTTTCCCCATTGAATATCTTCCTATTAAGAATCTCGGAGCACTATTTAACAGTTACCGGGATTTTAGGCACAGACATTAAATGAGTTGAACAACAATCTTATCTATAAAATTAACTTGTGCATAACTACATTCAATTTTAAAATGTCTGTGTTAAAATTGCAATTTTCTCACACTATAAAATACTTTTATTGTTGCACGCTAATAACAGTTTTACACTTTCAGCAATTTGTTGAATATTAAAATAACACTAATGAACACTCTATATGGTGCATAACTGCATAAAATTGAATTCTTATCTATATGAGTTTACTAAATAACCTGAGTTGAACAACAATCTTATCTATAAAATTAACCTGTGCATAACTGCATAACTGCATGTTACTGTGAAATGAACAATTCTTATCTATAAAGTGTTTATTTGATTGAATTCTTCATTACTCTGTGCGGCAAGTACTAATTTAAATAAAGAATAAAGATCAGCTAAAAATGTCACTTTCGTTTAAACTATAAATATATTCGGGTCGTAGATTTCAAAAATATGGACAGATGAGACTAGAATGATGAAATTAAAATTGAAGATTTGGTTACCAATTTAAATAATAAAAAATACAGTTGAGGACAAATTAGTAATATGAATTTAAGGCAAAAATCAAGGATTTAATCTTTTCTTACCAACCTTCTCGAATTAAAAATCAATACTGGTACAAATCGTTCGACAGCGAGGGTGCATTCCAACTCCGACTAGAAAATCAATTCGACATGCGATATGGAAAGGTGTAAATACTAAATACCCATTCAACGTGAAAATAAGTAAGTTGTTCATAATATTAATCAGGAGATGTATAGTTCATAAATTTATACAGTATGATTCATGAACCATGCTTTAATAATTTCTAAATCATACATCTATGAAAATCGTCGGAAGAAGTATGATTCAGAAATTATTAAACCATGATCCATGAACCAAACATTTATTGATAAACGCTCGGTTAATGTATGGCCCATTAATTTAAAATGATGGTTCATGACCCTTTCTAACGTGAGACATGTTTACTAATATAAAAATTGCACGATCGTCTACCAAGCGATGATTGATCAACACCAACCAAAATTGTATCAGATCCGTCTAGGGAAACACCAAGCGACGTGAATCAGATTCATTCTGAGACCCAACTGAATTGTTATGTGATTACATGATGCTTTCCGACCAACAAACTAGCTGCCCAAAACAATTGAATTTACACCGATCTTAAAAAGGTAGTATAATTTAAAAACACAATAATATGTGGTTACCAAGATTTAACGAAATGAATATGTGAAAATCTTTTTGAAGAATATATGATGTGTGAATCCTAAAAAACCATTTGTAATTAAAAATAAGATTTGATCATATTATTTTTAACCGTTTGATTCAAGTTGGTGGATGGCTGCGATATGATTATCATTTTTCGAAAACTAATTGTTTTTATTTAATACATACTCTTTAATTAAATATTGGAAGTATTCACTCAATAATCTATGACCATCAGACCCGCCCTTCTACACAGCATTTTATAATCAATTGCCTAAATACTATTGGAGTAAATTTCTTCTTGTGTTAGGGTTATAAGAGATTCCAGGCTCTGCCTCCATCCAAACTATACACCTTTAACCTTCCAAAAAACATTACAACAATGAGAATGACCTTCCCTTCATCACTTAATTTCCCAGATAATCCGATCCATTTATCTACACAACTCTCGTCCGGTGACAGCTTTCTTCCACAGCTATAGCCAGTTGAGAAACCCACATTCCCATATGCACTGCAACATTAGGATATTTAAAGCTTTCAGTATCATTTCCATAGTAAAATTTGCATCATTTATGAAACATCAAGTTCATCCGACATTGCGAAATTTCAAATTCACTGAAGTTTCTTATTAAGGAAAATACCTGATAACTTCTACTACAATGTTCAGAACACTGAAGTTGATAGGATCTTCCTTCATCTTGTTCCTCTCAATTATACAGACAAGTATGACAAATATAGCCAAATACGATATCTGTGAGAAAAATAAGTTTCTACTCAAGATCGAGGCGCTTTTTCTTTTCTGTATCGTTCCAATGACGCCATTTTCTTCTTGTTTCCCAATGGGTATAAATGAAGTATAAGGAGGAAGATACCTACATAACAAAAATCACTTTTATAATCCGCCACAGACATTTTGGATCTTTGTTGTATATAATTTTTTGGCATATCCTTTCGGTTTGTTTGCATCTAGCTATCTAAAATCGAACAATGCATGTTATCTTCACCAACTTCCTTTGAAAGGAACAAAACAAAAGTAACAAAATCAAACCATAACTTTCAGCCCGTCGAAAATAAGGTAACAAGACACAAAACAAGCCAAACAAAACCAGACAAGCAGACACTAAAATAAATTTCTTGTCTGATTTTGTATGTTTTCCTATGCACATAATTTATTTCTCAGTCAGTGTAGCTAAAAATAATTTGTAAATGTAGAGAGTTTAGAAATGCTTACATCATGACGATGAACATAACCAAATTGGCTGCTGAGAAAGTCGATATATCAGCAATTGTTTCACCAGTGTGTCTAGAATTTACACTCTGAAACAGCATGCCAACTGCTCGCTCGTAGCTAGTTCTAGACCTTAAGAGTCTGAGCTCCATTCCAAACTGCATAACATCACAAACTGCAAGGAAATGAATCCCAGAACAGTCAGTACTAATAGTCGAGAGTACAGGCCGGGCAATAGATGCAAATACCCAATCTCCTTAGTATTTTCCAACAAATATTTTGACTCCTGTTTTTTCACAAATTTTCCAAGAAACCATATCAAAAGGCGCACGCACGGTGGAAACAACGTATTCCCTATAAGAGCTTGTGGAATCAGAATTAAAAGCAAGCCCGAGTTCTTGCGGAAGATGACCATGTTTTCATTGGTTGGTATAAAACCACAGCTTGAGAAAGTAGAAACTATAGTGAAGACCGAGAAGGTGACAAAGTTAAGACCCTTGCTTTTCAGTACTTGTCTTGCTGTTGAATTAATTGCTACGTATAGCAAGACTAATGCAACTCCCGACACATGAGTTGCGACTAGAAAAAATAAAACAACGAACCCCAAGAATCTAATGCATTTGTACTTCAGGTAGTGTTCCTCAGAATCTGCATATGTTGTCTCAGTTCCCAGTTCAATTACCTGAAGCTGATGATCTTGATCACTGACCCTGGATTCAGATTCTGAATTTTTTCGTAGATTTGATGCCCTGAAAAAAAGTCCCACCATAGAAACAAAGACTTCACTTCCAATTAACATCAAAGCAGTCAAGACTAGAAGCTGTGGATCAGAAAAGACTTCCATTTCTACAACTGACATACTCGAGACAGTAGTGGCAGATACAGACATGAAAAACATGTCTAGCTTCCTCGGATGAAACAAACTTTGATTAACCCTAGGCTTCAAAGAATCAAGAACCCAAAACCCGATCCACGAAATGAAAACAAAGTAGAAAAGACGAATGTAGAACGCATTGACCCTCCGCCGCACCCTTTGATATAAGATTTGGATCAAAAATCCGCTGGATCTTACAATGCAGTCTAGTTTGACATACAAAGGACTGATATAATTTTTGTAAACTGCATAGTACGTAATTTACAGCCTAAGATCTTCATGTATTATCCTATGGAACTGAGAATGAACAGCATGCCAGTGGTTGATAGATATATAGTGAAGGCTGAAGAGCACTTAATGGCTCAGATTTGAGCTTACTTCATGTGAATGCTGCATGATTGTAATAAACTAAAGATAAGACTGATACACGGCTGGTACGCGGAAGGATTATTGTTAATTTGAGTTTGATTGGAAATTATTTTAAGTGAAGAATCTAACAGCAACTGGTACTGACTGCTAAATCATGCTCACAGTCACAGGCAATGACTTAGGATATTATATTTTTATGGTATTTATATGTACTTGATATGTTTAAATATAAATAAGACTGAAATGAACAGTACACGCCTCAAGGATATGCGGAAAGAGTAAATAAGTTCATCCTATTGTTCCTTCAATTATTATACAAGAAAAGAATACATACATACAACATTAGGAGATTGGTATTCTCTTTTTTCCTCAATGTATGTTCACTTTCCATTTTGACTCCTTAAATTTGCGACTTGTACCATATATTATAAATAATTTATTCTCAACCACACATTTTTTCTATAAATTTTAATTATCATTCCTAGTGGCTTTCAGACAAACAAAGTGGGATGAAGGAAGTAATAGACGACAGGTCATGTACAATGTCACGTGAAAAACGTGTGCAACTCACATGTTTCATTAGTGTGTTAACACAATCTCGTTAATTGATAAAATGCAATCAACACATGTAAAATGGGATTCACAAATCCACAAAAAAAAGATGGATCCACATGAGTAAAATCCTAAATATATATGTTTCAATATAGTTTTTGATTTTTCAGACTATGTGGTTCATTATTTAAGAAAACTTTTGTACTTTTGAGTTAATTCAGATCGAAACTACATCATTTTACTAATTAAATTTTAAATTAAATTTTAAATTTAGGCTATAATTGAATTTAGGTTGCACGGGATCCGAATCCCATGACCTGAAGCATCTGCCTGTTTTAAAGGTTCACAACATAAGTTATTCGGGTTTTTATTCTTGATGTTTTTGCAGATATATAATCAACATGAAATCTTGTGTTACTGTTGTAACGACTTATCTCCAGCCAGTGACGGATCTAGGAATTTTCTTTATAGGGGGTAATACAAAATAAACTTAAAAGTTGTAAGCATAGTTGTTAATGGTAATTCTATATTTTAATGACATGTTTCGTATTTCACTAGTGAAAGGTTCTAAGATGACATGCATCTTTTGGTAAGATAGAAGAACATGATATCAATTGTTGATTTTATCACTTCAACTGTTGGTATTGGTAACCGTCAGTCACCAACCTCCCGTGTTTTTTTGCAAAATCAACCGGCCAATTAATTAAAAATTAGATTAATCTCAACCGTCAAAATTAGTTAAATCAACAATCAAGATTAAGTCTTTGTATCTCACAAAATTTACACGTCTCTAGAACTCAACTCTATTCCACTATACTCAGTAACTTAATGGTATAATCTCATCTATTATAAAAGAAAATATTAAAGCTTATACAATTTCAAGAGACATTATTTTTAATTAATTGAATGATAATCACAAACTAAATCAAATGCGGTTGAGAGGTGACGGTTTGGGAGAAACCGTCAAAAGCTGCGGTTGAGAGGTGACGGTTGAGAGGTGACGGTTTGGGAGAAACCGTCAAAAGCTGCTCCCGGATTCTTAATAGGGAGATTAGGTTTTTGATCAACTATTGAATAGTATCATAAAAGATAAAAGAAGTATTCCAATTCATGTGTTAAATATTGTATATTTTTAAATATAATACAAAAATAAAAAACTTTAAACGACAAATTGGTTCAAATAAAATCTGAAATCTAATACAAATAAAATCAGTTTTGGGAATATTTGTAATAGGACAATATTACTAAAATTTTATAATAATATGTACTCCCTCCGTCTCATAAAGTTTGTCGACCTTTTTGATTATTTGTGAGGTATAGAATAATCAAAGTGGACAAACATAGTGGGACGGAGGGAGTATTAACATTATAAATATCATCTTATCTATGCAAATTTAAAAAAATTATTGGGGACCTGGGCCCCACCCCCTCCTGTTATATACTCCCTCCGTCCCATAATGTTTGTCCACTTTCCATTTGGGTGTCCCCTTAAGTTTGTCCACTTTCCTTAATTCTCCACCACACATTCTACTTTTTACTCATTTACTTATTAATCATCTATTCTCAACCACACATTTTATACCCTCTTTCTACCTTAATTACCGTGCATTTTGTTCTTTTGGACAAACAAAAATGGACGGAGGGAGTATAATGTTTGAGAAAGTACCGTCCGAGCAGCTTGATCATCAATTTTTTGAATATATAATGTTTCATACAATTAGTGTTAATACAAAAATGTAAACATCACACACCTTTAAGCTTGGAACGAGGGCTTACTTTAAAGCGTGATGAAAAACAATCCACTATAATCAAGTTAAAATACTAATCGAGTTAATTATCTCATCTTCTCTCCTATTGAAGTTGTAATTTTTAATTCACCAAACTAATAATCACAATATCGAGCTCCAAATTAATCCGTTCTATATATTTGGTGATTGGTGAGGACTAAAACCCCACATGATTTCCAACCTTCTTTCTTAAATTAAATATATTTGGAGGAAAAATATGAACATGCACTGCAAATAGATATTAAGTTATCTTCCGGAGATACTTGTTGAGAATATTTATTTTATATGGTCAATTTGAGTCAAGAAAAATTATCGATTTGTGAAATTACAAGATATATTCGCAATATTCATGACTCTACTAGGTCAATTTGCGAAGGCACGTTAACTATTAATACTCACCCAAATAAATAACAAATTCTAGTATGAAATATTAGCGTAATTTCTCCACATAGTCTAGCCAAATTATTTAACTGGCTTAACTAGATAATGAGTTCACAACTGTGGTTCCTTCGGGGAACTTAAGAGATTTTACGTTTAATTTTAGGGTTAATTGTCCCAAACCACCCATAAAATACAGGTTTTCTCCGAAACCACCCTTAAAATAATTTCTTCCCACAAACCACCTTGTCGTTATACCTTTTTTCCCATGAACCACCAACGTTAACGCCGTCACCTTTTCCGTTAAAAGCCCACTTTAATGGGTGGTTTGTGGAAAAAATAAAATTTTATGGGTGGTTCAAAAGAAGAATAAAATTGATAGTGAGTATAATTTTTATTTAACATAAAATTAAAAATAATAGGTAATAAAACCATACATTTAAAATTTATTGTTGTTAAAAATATTATAATATAATGTCAATTATTGTTTTATTAACTTTTGAACATATTTTAGCATATATAAACTCTATAAAATTATTATACAAGACATACAATTTTTTTCAAATCGAAGGACGACATACAATCGAACACAAATTTAAAAAAGTATAATGACTTCTTATTATTTGGTACTCTAACATAATTTAAATTACGTCTCTTCGAGGTCCTCGTGATATACAATCAAACACTTAATACAATCGAAAGACGAAATACAATCAAATACTTACTTAACAAAATCGAAAGGCGAAATACAATCAAACACTTATATAAAAGTTATAATAATCAAATGATACTCAACTCTCTAACATATTTTAATATTTGCATTTATGAAGTACTATTGAAACTATTTATTTGTACAAATTAGTTATTTTTTATCGATTTAACTTACGAGTTATGGTTATGGAAAAAATAAAGTTTTATGGGTGGTTCTTGGTAAAAATAAGGTGCTTAAATATGATGCACTAACGGCAGGTGGTTGCTGGGAAAAAAAGGTATAACGGCGGGTTGGTTTCTGGAAAGAAATTATTTTAACGGTGGTTCTGGGGAAAACGCGTATTTTATGGGTGGTTCGGGGCAATTAACCCTTAATGTTATTATAAATGGTTCATGTAAATTTGCCAAGTTTACATTCCGCCCATGCTGAGTCACCGTTAGAGAAAAATTCAGGTTAGTGATATCAAACTTTCCACAAAGAAAGGAATTAATATCAACAAACTTCCGGCTAGCGATATCAAATAGAAGCACTTAATTTCTTGTTTTCTAACAAGTTAACATGATGTATGTCTAATGAATTTATCATTTTCACTCTCTTCAGGGAGTAATGTATTACTTACTAGGTATACATAAATATTAACAAACGTACAATCTTATTAACATATAGGGGTATTTGAATAAAATCATCATTTTACAACTAATTACGAAATGAGTATATTATAATAGTGTCGTTATCAAAAGACCACAATTTTTACAACTCCGTTAGAAATTGTAAAACATGCGCCACACGACGAGTGGGTATATAACTTCAATTCTGAAAATTGCAGAAAATCACCATTTTAATAACTTGTTTTACAGAAAACCACCAAAACTAAGTACGAAATGACTCAATTATAATATCCCCATTATCAAAAACCACCATCTAAATATATAGGTAAAGCTAGGGAATGAGGTTAAGGCGACGATTGTGGCTATCTTTGATTAGCAGGGAAGTATACCTCTTGGTACAAAATTACGGTTCATTAATTTATGATCCACACTAAACACGGAACCAAATAAAAGCATATTTGCACTTACGAGTATGGAGAGAAGTTGTTATATCTTTAGCACAAAGTTGAATCTTTAAGATTAATATAGTACAACAATAAGAATTTAAGTAGTGATGTAATAAATAATATTTCATTGGATAAACCGAGGAAAATTATTCATATTTGAACCGGCCAGTCGATAACCATTACACACTGATAATAAACTTTGAAACACGGGTTTTCTTTTGCATTTTCTAGCATTATTTTCTTTATTGACATCCATCAAGATTAAATTGAAGCATCAAGTAGCTAGTAGACACTTAACAACGAGTTAAATTATCGTATGGGCATCTGATCTAGCATGAACAATGCAGTTGGTAGTACTTTGATAATCAGTTATTAAAATGGTGGTTTTTCGTAAAAGTGATATTATAATAGTGGTTTTTGATAACTAACTTAAACATAAAATAATATTTTATTGTCATGCGTACACGCACTTAACGAAAGTTTTAACGGAACATTGTCAATGATGGTTTTTTGATAACAGAGGTATTATAATAAAAACATTATTAATTAGTTGTTAAATTGATGGTTTTCTGCAAAATGAGATATTATAATAGTGGTTTTCTACAATTAACCCTAATATATATACAAAAGATTAATTATTTTGTTGCTTTCAACATTAATAAAATATATTCCCTTCTTGGAGTACAAATTTAATCTTCATCTCTTTAAAAGCGAAGTGTATATACATTCTCTTTAGAAGTCAATATTGATAGGCAATATTTTCGAGGAATGATTTTGTGTCTACTACAAAATGCATTTTCATCCATTGTAGTGTGAATGAAAAATAATACAACATATATTCACTACATCAGATACTTAAGAATAATAATATGCATCTATTTTCTTTTAGAAATACATGTATATAATATCATTTCGAGCATTGTGCATAGAAATAATACATTTGTGTCTACTTAAAGGAGAATACATATAAACAAACTACTTAAATCAACTCTTGGGGGATGATAACAATTTTATAAAATAATAAGGGTTAGGTTCAAGAGGGACGTTAAGTTTTTGTGAGACGAAATAAATTAATCTTAATCTTTGATTTTGATAATCTGTCGATAGATTAAAGTTGGTTTGTAATAAATTGGCAGTTGGATTTGCAAAAAACCCTAGTGGTTGAGTTTGGCGGTTTTATTTAGAAATTAAATCTCATCAATTGAATTTTTAGTAATCAATGATCGAGATTGTGTCTCACTGTCCTACATTTATTTACATGTCCTCCTTGAACTTTACTCAAAAGAATAATGTATCAAATATCCTCTTCAAGAGGATTAAGTAGGGATGATTTAATTATATACCTATTTGTAGGGCTAGAATAAAGTTCAAGAAGGATATGTAACTTTTGGTAACACGGTGAGACATAATCTCCACCGTTGATTATTAATAATCCAATGAATGAGATTTAATAAAAAAATAACCGTCATATCCAACCGTCTGCATTTTTTGCTCAACTGTCAAACTTTATTGAAAACCAACTTTAATTTCATCGTTTGGATTAATTCAAATCAACGGCTTAAATTGTGTCCTTCGATCTTACACAACTTTACCATTTTGCTTGATCTTAACCCTGTAGGGTTAGGTTCAATAGAGACAACAAATATTTGTAAAAGCAAAGGATAGAATTTCAGCCGTTGATTTGATTAATCTAACGGTAGAGATTGCAGTTGGTTTTTAATTAAAATTAGCGGTTGGATTTACAGAAATACGCACGGTTGTATTTGACAGAAAAATTTATAATACTTTCGTTGGATTAGTAGAAATCAACGGATATGGCAATGTCCTACTATTTTACGTGAAGTTGTACGTCTCACTTGAACCTTTCCCTATTTGTATTTCCTCACTTTAGATATATTAATAATTCTACTTCAAAAAATTAATGAATAAATTAACATTGCATAAACTTCAAATTTGTATGTACAAAATATTCTACTTCGAGGAATTGAAAGATATATTAAATACACGAAGTGAAAGAAACACAAATAGATCTTCAAAATTATCAATACTTGTTTATAATGGGTAAAGATTAGGAGAGATATTATACATTTATGAGACGAGATGATTTAATCTTAATCGTTGATTTGATTAATCTAATAGTTGAGATTAAATTAATATTTAATAAAAATTGAGTGGTAGGATTTGCCAAATACACGGACGTTGAATTTTAGTAATTTTTAGTTTCTATTCTTATCCGTGCAAAAATAATCGTCCTTAAATTTTTCCGATAAATTCAAATATGAGAGTTCAGATTTTATAATTTTAATAGTACAACATTTAATCAATTAAATTTTTAGAAATTCGATTAAATTTTAGGGATTTTTTTGATCAATTAAAATATTTTAGGGATTTGTGTTGCTGAATTTTTCATCTGAAAATCTCAAAGAAATTGTTGATTAGCAAAACCCTAAGCTGCTCAATCCGATGCCTCGCGTTTCGAAGAAGACTAAGAAAAGGGTTCCGTCAATCCTCGACGGCGCTACTTCCGGTATGCTTACTTCTCTTTCAACTATTCGTTTACAGCTATTGATTCTGACTAATAATTTGCCTTACAGCTTCAACTAGACCATCAAAACGAGCCAAAAAGCCTGACACAAAACTCTTTCAAATCTATGCCAACAAGTCCGATGGATTCATAGAGTAAGTAATCTTTGAATATTTGCGGATACCTCATTAATGGAATATCTATCCAATTTTCGATAACATAGACGTATTTCTTGGGATTCTAAAAGTTTAACCAATTAACGATTCAGATCAGTTTTTATAGAATATCACATGATTTTATGATATTCATAATGGTGAACTGAACAGTCCTGAAGGCATCGAATCACTTTGCACGGATATTGGGGTTCCACATACGGATATCAAGATTCTGATTCTTGCTTGGTATATCGAAATTGATGCTGAATTTGCTACTTGATCGATATTGAAAATTGTAATTAACTTTTATGCACATCAGGAAAATGAAGTCTCAGAGACAGGGTTATTTTTCTCAGGTATTTTTATAGTCTGTCAAGCCACATGCATCATTTTGATTGTGGCCACTTTATTATGTGTAGTGTGTTTTCTACTGTAAGTTCATCCGTAAATTTATGTGCTTTATTGCAGGATGAATGGACCGATTGTATGGGATTATTGGGTGTTGATACTCTAGAGAAATTGAAGAAAGTCCTCCCTGTATTGGAAAAGGAGGTGCATTTTTTATTTTCCTCAATGTCTAGTTAAATATTAATGTGATGCAAATGATGCTCTTTTTGGAAATCAGTTATGATTTAGTATCTTACCAGGCCAATAACCCCGCAAATTTTGCCGACTTCTATTCATTTGCGTTTCGTTATTGTCTAACTGGTAAGCACTTGCATGTTTTCCCCAACCATTGTGGCATGCGACTGCCTTTTAACTATCTTCACAATTGCTATTGAGAGCAGAAGAGAAGCAAAAGAATCTTGATATTGAAACTACATGTGCACTGCTGGATCTTGTTCTCGGCTCTAAGTACATATCACAAGTAGACCACTTTAAGCAGTATCTAAAGGTTTGTAGCCTTTTTGATGATGCCTTTATGTTCGTTTTTCTTACATAATGATCTATGATATTTGTCTACATATGCCTTTATGCCTTAGTTATAAGTTTGGAATTTTTGTATTGTTTGTGAGGCCATGGAAATACGAGCCGATAAATTTTAAGACGTAATAATACGCAGCTGATGGTTTCCATACTTATATATAAATCATTCTTCCTTTGATTGTTTTAGGGGATCCTTACTTTTATTCCCGCTTTAATGCAGTTTCAGAGCGACTATAAGGTCATTAGCTTGGATCAATGGATTGGCTTCTTTAATTTCTGCAAAGAGGTTTACTCAAATCTCTCTCTCTAATAACTGTAGCATAAACTTTGGTTTTTGAAGCTCCTGCTACAAAAATAAGTGCGAGTAGAGGAATGTATTCTGAGATATAATTTTGATACAAGGGAAAGATGTATCTAATGAGACTTCACTGTATATGTTAGAAGGGTTAGGTTCTAGGAGAACATCAAGTATTTGTGAGACGGAAGGACGAAATCTCAACTGTTGATTTGATTAATCTGACGGTTGAAATTAAAATTAGTTTTTATTAAAGTTGGCGGTTGGATTTGCGAAAAACACTGAGCGGTTGGATTTGGAGGTTTTTTATTTTTAATCTCATCCGTTGGATAATTAGAAATCAATAGTTGAGATCATGTCCTACCGTCTCACACATATTTGATTGTCCTCCTAGATCTTTATCCTATGTTAGAATCTATCATAGATGTTTAAAGGAGTCAAAATGCTAGTTTAAGGATTTATATGTATATTATATATTTATAATTCTTAAATATCTATATCGGTATTCGAAGGTTTTAATTGACTATCAAATCACTAAATTGGAAAACTGGAAAAAGAAGTGGAAATAAAAGACTGTCTATTTTGCAGATCATTTACCAGTCTACAGTTATAAGTATGCGTCAATGTTCTGATTTTATTGGTTGATCCCTTGCTTGTTTGTGGAATTAAAACATTATAACCAATCCAACACATCAAAAGTAGAACACTTGTTTTTTCAATACTTGCAACTTGTTCTAAATGGTGTATTACTTGCATTTTCCAGATAAGCTTTCCAGACATGAAAAACTATGACCCGAGCTGTGCTTGGCCTTTGATTCTAGACAACTTTGTGGAGTGGATGCAAGAAAGAGAAGTATCAGAAATTGGTCAGGGGATGTGAGATTTCATTGGGATTGACTGACAGCTAACTTAAGCATCGGAAATTGATCAATTATCATGTGAATCCATAGGAGCTGCTCATTTCGATTTCTAACAACTGCAACTTACATTTTAGTGGCTGGGTATTGTCAGTGTTCCACCTTATCAAGCATACATACAATACGGGTGTGGCATGGAGATGACATCTTATTCTTTGTAAAGCTTCATATCAAGGCGGAACGTGTTCCATAGCTTGTAGAACCAATTATCTCTTGACCATATTTACTAATAAATTTACAATGCTTCAAGAAACTATAGTTGTTTTGCAAATGATTAAAGCCTGCGTCAATGGCTTAATTCCTTTTCCTCCGTAAAACCCATTAATATTGTAGTTTGTACTCAGAACGCTAACTAAATGGCAAAATCTCAGAGCCATAGCAATGAAAGAAATCGAACAATTTTGATACGTAAATGCACCCCGAGTCATGAGAGGGGCAAAAAATAATTAGACCCTCTACCAGTTTAAAATACGCGATACTAAGTTTCGTGTTTCACTCATGAGCCGGTGAATACGTGTCGTTGTACGTGTCAAATTGGAGGTAAGTAGGGTCGAATTAAAAAAGAAGTGTAATAGTAAAATTATTGAAAAAGAAATTAGTAAAACATAAGATTTTGCTGTCGCGAAAACAATTGCAAACATATAAATTATAACCAGTAGAAGGTTTTCTATTGAAGTCGAAAACATGACTCAATACAAGCATTTGTAATTAATATTTATCATTAAGCATGAGATATACAATTTCTATACTCTCATAGCTCATGCATAATCCGATAAAGATACTACACATTTAATTACTATTTTTATAATTAATATAGTCTGAACCGTGTAGCGTGAATGAAACTTATACGGTAAAATAATAAAATACTAGTAATTATCTTTTGGCGTTCTTAACTAAAACTGAGATAAAATATCATGTAACATGTTAGCCATAGGTTTTAATCGCACAAGTTAAATTTATACTCAAACATCCATTTTAAACTAGTTAATTTAAAGCTTATGCATAAAAAATTTAATGCAAGAACATGAATTGATAATTGAACAAATCTCTAATTATTCATTACAAGGTCATGTGCTAAGCGCAGTTACAGATTTAGCTAGACTTATGCAACAACATCGTAACATAAGTAGTAATGAAAATAAATGGATGGAAGACTTATGACTGTGCAAATCTGCATGCCTTTTCTACTGGAACTTTGCTGAAACACGCGTTTCGTGCCAATTATTCAAATTCTAACATGCTAGAATTTGAACAATTGGATCTTCTGTCTTCGATT